>JXCR01147018.1:55914-96277 GCA_002079205.1 Phalaenopsis hybrid cultivar | reverse complement strand
TGACCATTCTCTTTATCATCCACTTTATCATCGGTGGTAATGGATCCACTTGGTCGTTTCTGAGTATCCCGGGCGGATTCCCCTGTCTGTCGTTTGTAAAATTGTAGCAACATCCACACTGGATGGTGATTCTTCCCTTTCCCCGCATCCATTTCTTCGGCTTGGAGTACGTTCCTTCCATGAGAAGGCATGCTCGACCTCAATCTCTCAAATCGAAGATGCAATCCAGGATGTTTCTTTCATCAGTTTCAGAAAAAACCCTGGTATATAACTCCAGGCCTTCCAATAGGTTGATAAACTTTCCTTGAACCTTTTCATAGAACTCAAATTCTCTCTTGTTTACCTTGCTTATTTTGGAGTATTCTACCATTCCAGCAGTTGGCAGTTGTCTGTGGCGTTCTTTCTTCCAGGCCTCGATGGGAATCCAAACCGGTGCTGGCCAATCCGGAATATGAGATTCAGCCTCAAGCGGGATATATGATCCTGGGCTCCGCGGTGCGCATTGATCCGTCCCCAGGGGGACATAAGGCTCGTTTGCCACAAAATCTGGATTCTGAGACTCGTTGGTGCTTGACTTGTATTCTTCTAAGGTACTGAAATTCTGTAGATGTAAAATGTTGCAGTCCAGGCATTCTACAAATGCGCCCGTGTCTGATGTCCTGGCTGGTATATCAACGTTGCATGTTGGGCAACCTCTGCACAAGATATCTGGGACTGGGGGTACATCTGATCCTATCAGAAATCCTGATTCTTCATCTGTAGTGGGCAGGCTGACAGAAGTATCTCTCAGATCTGGATCATAGATATGTCCCTCCGTAATGGGGGTAAGAAAACCGTTTATGTTTCTTTGGCGCTTGCGCTCCTGTCGCAGGAAGGCTCTCTGTTTCTTTCAGCTAGCATTTCTGTGTTGTGTTCTACGGATTGGAGTATTTGGTAATTGTTCACTGTGGGCATCTGTTAAGCCCCTCGCTGGAGTAGCTATCATGGAGGGCAGTCGGCTGGGCCCCTCCATCAGATCTTGTTCTGCCAACACGTTTTTACCCTTACGTGACGCGTCGTCCTGAGTGGTTACCCTCAACAGTGAGGGTAGTCCCCTGTTTTCTTCATTGCTGACTACGCCCATTAGCAGACCGTCGTAGTCCATATCAATGTGGTTGAAATCCATGTCAAAATCTGTGACACCTCCTTGTGGCGCCATCTCTTCATTCAGTGCGAGGTTCCAGCCATCCTGAAAGGCAAAGATCAGCCTCTGTCTTGACTTTTTTCTGCAGACAACAGAAAGAAACGTCAGTGGGTCGAAGTTTGGCATGAACAATAACAAAACATAGTATTTATTAGAGAAAATTTTAGTTTGTTTTGGTAAAAAAGATTACTCATTTTATGTGTGAGTTTTGTTTTAATTTAATGGAATTTTTAAATCCAAAAGTAGAAAAGAAAACGTGTAAAGTTCAAAAATTTTCTAAAAATTTTCATTAGATATGTGATTAATTACAAAATTTGGACCCGGTCATAGACATACGGCCATATACATAACCCTAAAACAATCAAGGTTTCAAAGTTTCAAAGCAAGCAGAGGTAAGCGGCATTAATCAACATCAGGTCACGTAATAGGTTTTCAAGTATCGTCCATTTATCGGTAACATGGATCTTTCACCCCGGAAGACCACTAACTGGTAGGCTCCTCCTACATAAACCTTCTCAACGACAAATGGTCCCTCCCAAGTTGGCTCGAATTTTCCACCTATTTTGCGGCGAGNGTCCCTCCCAAGTTGGCTCAAATTTTCCACCTATTTTGCGGCGAGCAAGAATAGGTCTTTTAAGCACGAGTACGAGGTCACCAATTTTGAATGTCCTTGGGTGGACCAATTTANCTTTGTTTAGCATGCAAATTTGCAGGTATAAAAGTAAAGTATGAAAGTACAAGAAGGACAACGCTGAAAACTTTAAAAGTGTACCTGGCGAGTCTTTTCGTTCCCCAACCTGAAACTTAAAATGCATGTTAAGGCAGTTTATGAAGAGCAGGAAAAGTAAGTTCTGGTGGTTTTCCTAACCCTATGTCATATTTTGGTGAGTCCTTAAAAGTTTAATTAAGGATGATTTCATTGAGCAAAAAATGTTAAGTTTAATAGGCCTCTGAGGTATCCAACAAGTTGGGAGGGGGAAGCAGGTCCATGCCTCCCTCTCACCAACTGGTGAAAAGCCTCGAGTCCATTTGAACTTATTATGTTGCTTAATGGTTCATCTTGTGAATACTTCTAATGCTTAGTAAACTTTGATGTCTCAATTATCCCTAAGAAAAAGGTAATTGTCACTTGTGATTTAATTTGAAAATTATGTGGGTGAAGACCCTTAAAGAGGCAAACTAGTGTAATTTGAACACTTAGACAAAATTTTAATCATAATTGGGCTTAATGGTGTTTCAAGGATGTTTGATTTAATCATGTTTATTTCTCTAATCCTTGTTTAATCAATTTTTTATTTAGCTTAAGTCACCACTAAGCCCTTAAGGCCTAGGTGAATGTCTTAATTAGTTTTAAAAAGGGTTAAGCTTTAAGTGGTCATGATTCATGATTTGAATTTTATTTTAAAATCAAGATAGGGGTATTAAATTGATTAATTATTGACTTCAAAATCATACCCCTAAGTCCAGGATCATTTAATTTTAATAAACTTCCAAATTTTAATAATTTAGAAATTTATTAACTTATCTTTTTAATGAGGAAAATGAAAATGGTTTCTACCAATTAACCCCTTGTGTTTAAACATCAAATAAATTGAATAAGATCAGAGGTTATCCATTCCCCTCCTTGACTTAAGCCTAAATGTTAATTAAGACAAGATTTCCAAAATTACACATTTCCCCATAAGGCTCTAACACCTCATAATATGTCAAACTCACTCCAAATGACTTTGAAATTTTTATCCTACATCATTCATGGGCCAATTTAAGACATCAGAGGAGAAAATGTGATTTTTCAAAATTTAATTTAATTTATATAATTATTTTAATGCAAAAAAATGACTTTGAAGTTTTTATCCTACCTCATTCATGGGTCAATTAAAACATCAGAGGAGAAAATGTGATTTTTACAGATTTTAAATTTAATTTATATATTTATTTTCATGCAAAAATAGGATTTTTCAAAGAAAATTCCTAACTTTACCAAGGTAAATTATAATCCCTTGAAATTTCTACTATAGGTAGACCTAGACCAGAGGAGCCTTTGGGTCGAATTTCACAATTTTTTTAAATTCTCTGTGATTTATTAGAATTATTTTAAATTCTGGGTTATTTAAAAAAGATAAAATATTTTAAGCGGTGAAAATTAAGTTTTATATTTTTGAAAAATCTCCCCAAGATCAAAAAACTCAGAGGAGCAAATTTTATATTTTTCTGATTTTTCTTTGATTTATTGGAATTATTTTAGTGAAAACTCATTTTTAGCCTTTTAAAAATTATTTTTAAGCTTTGAAATTCAATATCTTTATTTAGGAAACTAGGAAAAATATTCCAATTGTTCCTAAGTGATTAGGAAACAATGTAGAACATTTTCATGAGTTTTATTATTTTTGTGACTTTATGAATTTTTTAATTATTTAAATATTTAAAATAGGCTAAAAATCAAGTTTTTATTTTAAATATCTGTTTATTTTTAGAAAATGTCCCTCATTACAGAGAACTTAAGAAACTATGTTTCATAATTTTTTGAGTTATATTTTAATTTTTAAAAATCATTTAAATACCAAGAGTGGTATTTATCTTTAAAAATTAATTTAAGTTGTCAAATGAACTCAAAATATTTTGAAATTTTTATGATGAGTTCACTGGATCATAAATCACAGTGGAGGCAAAAAATCAAGTCATTTAAATTTTTTAATTTTTTAAAATTAATTATGTTAGTGATTTAATATTTAGAAAATTTAAGGATGTTTTAAATGACTTGACCCCTGAAATTATTTTTAAAGGTTTTTCGGGTCATGGTAGACCTTTCAAAATTTTCTTGGGATTTAATAACCAATACGTTAATTTCCATGATTATTTTTAGGAAATGATGTGAAATAAGTTGAAAAATATGGATCTCTATATAGTAACCTCCTCTGACTTTGGAAAAATTAGAGAATATTTTCCCTTACATAGGCTACAACATGTCAAAATTTCAGGCCAAGGTGATGTGTTAATTTCATGGAGAATCAAATGATTCAAAACAATGTTTAATTAATTATAAATAACATATGCACCAAATGGACTTGAAAATTAATCCACATTATTCTCCCTGTTCACTGAGCAAGAGGGTATTTTTATTTTATTTTTGTGATTTTTCTACACAAAGTTATGTGTAAGTTAAGGGTATTTAATAAATAGGAAAAAAGCCCTGATTATCTATTTAAACAGCGCATGCTGACTAGATCCTAGGCAGCTCTGAAGGCATGCGTGGCGCGCTCTGGTTGGATGTCGCTTTCCACATAACTGCTGACTCGGCATGTGGTTCATGTCCTGAAGTGCTGTCCGGCGCGTTCTCCCCCGTCCATTTGATACACGCTTGATTGAACGGTTCCCCGTCATCGTCCCCGATAGGATGATCCCGTGCCCATCCATACAAAAACATCTCGGCCTAGACTTAACCAAATCACTTCGGGTTTGATCCTATGGACTCGTCTAAGTGAGATGAACACAACCTTACGGTTAAGGTGCCATGAAATCAAGCTTAAGTAAATGGAGAGTCAAAATAAGCTCGGGAGGAGGAGGAGTTTTATATCTTTGCTCTGAGAAGGGAGGCTTCGATCAGAGGTGCTCGACACATTCGTTGGGGTCCAAGAAGGCTAGGGATTGAGTCCCTGGTCTTGGTGTAAAGCCTAGGTATGAATTCGACCAAGCTTGATTTCAGGTGTTGGTCTAAGGCTATGGTAAAGGCTCTGTGAAAGGGGGATTTGATGGGGCTTTAGCTTCCTTCACACTTGTGAAGGTGTGGGCTCAAGTAATTGAAGTTTGGTGGAGTGTGGAAGTATTTTGGGCTCTGTCCTGGTTTTCGGCATGGTTTCGAGCTCAAAAATCAAGCTCCGGCAATGGATGGGTGAGGAAAAATGGTTGGAATGCACTGAGGGGATCTTAGGAAAGCTCTGTGTGAAGTTTAGAGAGACCACTCTAAAGAAATGGTTGGAATGCACTGAGGGGATCTTAGAGAAGCTCTGTGTGAAGTTTGGAGAGGCCTCTCTAAGAAATTTTTAGCACACCTCCCATGGCCGTGGGAGGTGAGTTTTTATAAAAATGACCATGGGGTGGCTCTCAAGACATAAGCTTGGGTGCATTGTGGTGCTTAGGTGGAGGGCAGAAGAGCTCCATAGTTTGATTTGGATGAGTTGGCCTCTAGGTTTGATTTGGGTGAGGTTCCATGGGAATGGTTCTCAGTTTTGGGCTTTTTCGGCCACTAGGCTGTCCGATCGGCCGGGGGGAGGTGGCTAGGAGCTTAGCGAACCCATAGGAATCCATCACAGCAATTTAATGCAAATGTTCTTGGATTTGGCAAAGATATCTTAAACATGTGAATTTTTGGAAATAAGATCCCTTAATTTAAACCTTTGGTCCATGGCTTGATTTAGGTGGTTTCATGGTGTTTGGACTGGTCACTAGGTCCAAATAATGGCTGTGGGGGAGGATTTGGCAAAGATATCTTAAGCATGTGCATTTTTGGAAATAAGATCCCTTAATTTATGGGAACGTGGTCCATGGCTTGATTTAGGTGGTTTCATGGTGTTTGGACTGGTCACTAAGTCCAACTAATTGCTGTGGTGGAGTTAATTTGGTGGCCTTAGGGTGGTTGGGTCACATTTAGTGTATGGGTTCAAGTGGGTGCAAATGAGCAAAACTTGGGTTTGGGCAAGATTATCCATGTCAATTAGCCCAAATAATTGTTGCATTTGGTGTAGATGATCATAGGGAAGAACTTTGGTGAAGGATGGAAGTGGTTTTGAGTCCAATTGGGGGGTCAATTTGAAGGATATTTGAATTTTAATCAATTTGGTGAAGTTGGGCTTGGCTTGGGTCTAGCTTGGGTTAGCCTTGGGCTAAGTCTAAATTGATTGTTGAAATCTTGAAGAGTTTTCAACATGAATTGGATGCCAATTTGGAGGTTAAGGCAATCAATAAGATAAAATTTGAGTTTTCAACATGAATTGAATGCCAATTTGGAGGTTAAGGCAATCAATTGGGTGAAATTTGTGGAATTAGCCAATTTGGGGCTAAATTTGGGAATTTTGGATTTAGGCCAAAATCAAATGGATTTGAGGATTCACTAAGGTCAATTGATGGTTGATTCTGATGTATAGGAATGTTATCAAGTTCAAATGGATTTGAGGCTTCACCAAGGTCAATTGATGGTTGATTTTGATGTATAGAAATGTTATAAAGATTTTATCAATTTTAATTAGCTAATTGACTAGACTGTGGTTTCAATTTGGTGAGATTAGGTCATATGGTCAAAATTGGGGTTTTGACCCAAATCAAAATTGGGCTCCAATCTTGGACCAACTGAGCTTGTAATTGGTTTAGTTTGGTCATATAAAATGTGAATTTGAGTTTAGGATTGGAATTGGGGTCAATTGAGATAAATTTGATGGACATTTGAGTTGATTTGGGTAAATTTGGGTCTTTAAAGGACAATTTCGGGATTTTGGTTAAAGATGGTCAAATTTGCCAAATTGGATCATGTGGTAGTTTAGAGAAATGAAATTAAAAATATTTGGGATTTATTGGAATTTTCTGGGAATTTTTAGAATTTTTGGGATTTTTAGCTATGGAGGGGTATTTTGGTAATTTGGGGGTGTTTTAGGGGTAGAAGGTTAAAATGGGTATTTTGGTAGATTTGAGGTACCAACCATCGTCAATAAGCCATGGACCAATGAAAATCCCATTTTGGTTTCTTTACATAGTGGTCTTAGCTAAATCATAGCTACAGGGCTAGTAGGTTTAGGGGACCATCTACATGAGTGTCCCAAAAGATCATGGGATCTAGGCTAGAAATTTGAGTTTAGGGTAGTGAGTGATTGTGAGTGTAAATAAGTCTAGTGCGTGTCTTAGCTCCAGACCAACACCCAAGGTCAACCATATGGTCCAGCAATCCTAAGGGTGACTCGTCTTGAGTTTCCCCCACAGTGACCTCACCTACTAAGTATTTAGAGGTGGAGAGCAATATGTGGAACTTCAAGTTGAGTGGAGAAGAGTTTGGAATTTATAATGGTGAGGGTTCCATGTCTAGTTTTCTAAGAATAGTCAATAGTAAAGTCCTATGGCTAGACCATAGGCTACTAAAGAGGAAAAACTAAACCTCAACAAAAAATGAGGTCAACAACATCATATTGTGGGCGAAAGAGAAGGATTCAAAGGCTAAAAACCATAGATTTCATCTTTACTTGGTAAGAGCTTTACTTTAACTCATAAATTTTTTTTATTTTCACCATTGATTTGGGAGATCCAAATTTTGGGATTTTTGATGAGAAAGTTTGAATAAAACTTATGGTGAAAAGTTTCTTACCAAATAATCTTGCTTGAGGAGTTAAATATTTATTTGGCATTTTTTTGGAATTATTTGGATTTTCATAGAATTTTCAAATGGCTCTATGAGTTAAGAGAGGAAGGTCGTCCAAATATTTTGATGCATGAAGATTTGTTAGTTTCAAAGCTCAGTAGAGTTACAATACTCAAATCGAGACATGAAGAATGATCCAAGAACGGGTGATTGGAAAGCCGAGTGGCGAAATCGAGAGACTGATTCTTGCCAGAAACTGGAAAAGATTCTGTTGCTTCACTGTCGTAGCAATTTTCTTGATGGTTCGTGAGTTTTATGCAAACCTTAGGTTTACTAATGAAGATCACATCCTAGTTAGAGGTAAACAAGTTTGTTTTACTGTTGATCAGATAAATACTTTTTATGGGTTGAGAGGTGTATTTTTTGATGAATACGCTACATTCGTGAGGATTGAGAAATATATCACATCCATTTGACAAAGAGTGCCACACATTAACCTATGTATCCATCTGAAAAGATAGACACATGGCTTGAAAGTGAGACTCAATAAAATAAACTAATAGATGTATGGCATCCGTTTGGTCTGTGAAACCATTTTATGATAAGCCGACAAGTTCCCTATTTAATATGAAAAATTAAAAAGGGTTTATATTAAGCTAGTTTCATAAAAGTTTCCTAGAAGAGCAAGCCCCTATATTTAATTAAATCTTAGATAACGGAAGTCACCTAAGATAACTCTTGATAAAAATTAAGGGATATTATCCTCAAGAAGTTCAAGGGATAAGACTTTTCAACGAGATTAGACAAAGAGGTGTGAAATGGGAATTCCTAAAATTTGGAACATTTTATTTTTGGAATCCAAAGGAAGAAAAACTAGTGGATGTCACAGTTCCTAAGGCAAACCTCGGTGACTTCCAAGTCTACCCTATGGTTTGGTTTTAATTGACAGTATAATTATTTGAATGTTTCATCCTACCAGTTTTATTAATTAGGGCTTACATTCGTATGAAATGATCACACAAATAACCTGGAAGATGTGAGGATTTAGGTTGTGATGAACGACAACCTCGGCATCCTAAAACAGGTTAAGGCTTGTATTGTATAGCAGAGCCATACAAAAGCCTAAGGAAAAGTTGAGGATTTATGCCACACTAGGGAACAACCTGTAAGTCCTATGAATTGTTGTTTAATTCTAAGGAATGGTTTAGCTAGTGTAGACATGTTTTGTTGTCGAAGATGGTCATGCTGCCCACAATGCTAGCTCAAAGTTACTTATCGTGGGGAATTTAAGTCTTAGAAGTGTCAAATTGTAGAGATTGAGAGAAGTATCAGATTCAGAGGTCAAGTTTTCTAATATGTCAAGTTTTGATGTCAAATCAAGTGTTTCCTAAGGTCATGATTTTCTTAAATTTTATGGGGGGTTAAAGTTGATTAGAGCGACACCGGTTAGAATCCCACGGTTCCATCATTACAGTATCACTATTTTACTTTGAACTTACTTAGCTTAAACGAGTTATGAAACTGATACACCAAAATAATATACTATTTTAAGTAAATATTTTATGGTTATTTTTGGTGATATTACACTTTAAAGAAGGGTATTTTCATGTTTTTGTTGCAAGTATATCATTTTTAGGCATTTGGAGCAAAAATGACAAATTGGAGCCAAAACAAAAAAATTCGAGATTCTAACGTATGATGCGTCGTTTGACAGAGAACTGGCGCATGATGTGCCAGATCGGCGCATGATGTACCAGAAAAGACTTTTTGCAAATTAAGGTGGTTTGAGACAAATTTTGTATGAATTTTCTAAGGGACATTTATTCAAACACATCTATTGGAGTAATTCAATGCATCTAAACACTTTGGAAGGTTATTTATGATGGGTTATGTCTCTTGGATCAAATGACATATTTTTTTAATTTAAAAGAGTAGACTTTTGGAGGGAATTAAGAATTATTTTTAAAGGAGGCAGCTTAAAAATAAAAGAAAAGATTTCAAGGGGGCTAGGAGAGGGGTGAGAAAGTGTGAGAGAGAAAGTTAACGTGAGAGGCAAGAGGAAAGGTGAGAGATTTCTTCTTCATTACACTTCTAAGAGAGACTTTAGTGAGATTGTAAAGAGAGAAAGGCTTGGCGAGAACTTCTAGGGATTTTCGTGGGAAGGATTGTGAGGTAAGTTGTGTTTTTTATTTCTTTTTTTTGTAAGCTTATTTTTATATATGAAATTCGTGTTTTGTCTTATTCTGCTCATGAATAGTGAGTAGTCTTCTTTATCCTTCTCCCTACTTTGAGATATTGTTTTGTGAAGAATTATTATTTTTTTCTTTGGTTTTAAATGCTAATAATTTGTGATGATTTGAACTTCAATCTTCATTTAACTTTTAATATGGTCAAATGAAATGTTAGAACTTGTTGAGAAGCATATGCTCTGAAAAGGGATATAATTTCTACAACATATGGAGAGTCACATTTAATTTCATGGGAGAAAATGTCATCCATGGGATTGGGTGCAAACAAATTGGGAAATATACTTTGTTGGATGCAAAATTGAAGATTTAAGGTGACAGATTGAAATCCTTAATTTGGTCCACTTGATTGGAAACTGATGCGAGATTGTTAACCCTCAGGTGAAGGAGTAGTGAGAGCTTTGGAGTGGCATGGGTATCCTCCCAGCCAAGGTTCTTTATAACTCTAGATTAGTCAATGTTCTTTATAACACTCGGTAGAGGGTAAAGAATAGGATTGCTCCGATTTTGAACAAAATAGTTTTTATATACATTTTCAAATGATTTCAATTTCTTCAAAATCCATATACTCATCGTAAAGGGGAAGGATGCTTTCTTAAATTTGAACTTTCCTTCAAAATAAGAACTTAATTTAGTTTTCGTAATTTTAATTTTGAAAGTTACTTCTTAGTTAGTTGATTTTTTTTTTTAACTGCTTTTCATATAACATTTACCTTAGTAGTTACTATTCAAAATTCAAACTTTACTTTTGTTTTTGTATTTTTAATTATAAAATAATTTCAAAATCTTATTTCAAGGATTTTCCAACTTCTCTATGGGATTGATATCCAGGACTCCAATAGAGCCTTTTATTACTTGAGCAATACGTATAGTCGCGTTGATTTTAATGGGGATTTGGCAGTTTAAAAAGAGTTTTAAAATGTAAACTATTTCATAAAAGGTATTTTTATTGGGATTATATTACATATTTATTATATATTTGTCGTGTGTAATTTTGTAATATTAAATAATATTTACAAAATTTACACACTAATTCTACTCCCGCATCAGAAACCCATTAGTTCCAGGGAGATCTCGTTAGAAACCGTAGTTTACCTCTTCTGAGAGACTCCCGTAAAATTAAATGGATGTTTTAAATTTAGTGAATTTTCAAAATATTTATGGTTACTTTTGAAACAATTTGTTTTAGATTTTAAAAATGTTGATTAACTTTTAAAAAGTTGTTTTGGTTTGTAGGTAAAGGAAAGTACTCAACCAGGCAGCTATAATATTGCAGAAAAGTTAAAACAACAATAGTTAAAGGTGTAACTAACAAACCCCAAGTTATGACTTATTGAGTCCACGAAGATCTTAATGGATGATTCAAGAAAAAAATTTACCAAGTCCAATTTGTCCTTTAGAATATTCAAGAGATTTCAAAGTATTGAGGGGATGACCGCAGACTTCTTTGAAGATCTCCTGAATTATCTGAGCTCAATCTAAACTAATCATATTGTTTCACTAATCAACTCAGAACAAATTAAAATTATCCCATTACTCGGTGAACTTTGGCATTTTAATTATCCTGAGGACAGGGTACACAATTGATCAACTAATATTTCACTTAAAAATTATGCAGGTGAATGCCCCTAAGGCAAATTTTAGTCATTAAAAATTTGATACCCACCACTAAAGTTGGCCTTCATGGTGTTAATCATCAACATTATCTTCTAAATCCAATCAAAACAAGTTTTGAAATTGAGCCTAGATCACTAACAAGCCCCTAAATGAATATAATGGCAGAAATATTGGCAAATGTTAGAATTTTGATTGATATGGATTCTAATTAGAAGAAGTCAGATCATTTATTAATTGTGAACTTAATCATAAGTGGAACATCCTCTCCCTAATTTAAGCCCATCACTTGAGAATCATTTCATTTTGATCAACTTCGAAGTTCTGATAATTTAGTAAGTTGTAATTTTATTCTTATCATGGGAAGGTGACAAGTTGGTTTCTACCTCTTATCCATTATGTTTTAATTATCCAAACATATTCAATTAGGATCCAAATTGCCCATTTCCCCTTTGATTAATCATAAATTTTTATTAAGGGACTTAATGCCTAAAATGATTATTTTTGTTTGTTTTTCTCTCTTTTATTTTATAAGGAGTCACCAGATTTTTTGATCGTCATATACTTCCCTTTTATGAATAAATTACTTTTTCACGTCATATGAATGACTAGAAGAAGGGAGGAACTGAAAAGGAGGAACATACGACAAAGCAACAAACAAGAGAAAACACAAAACGTGGAGAGCCTACATGCGGTAAACCTCACAAGGATAGGTTAAGAATGTTCGCCCAAACAAGATTTGGTGAAAGAACCTTAAACCAATATCTGAGAAAGAATACCTACGTAAACTACCCAAAACTAGAGAGTCTGGTGTAGGTGCCTTTTCTGGGGTCAAGATCACTCTTAAGGGGACGTATCCCACTTGATTAATTATATCAATAGGGGTACCCAAGAGTAGTCTCGAGAAAAGGAGTTTTGCTTGAATTATCATGAACCTGGGGCAATAGGTACTCAAAGGAAGGTTATTCCATGTGGGAACATTCGCGATGCTTTAAGGCTCGCGCTAAGCCCTTCCGCAGAGAGTGAGTCTCTCACATCCCGAATGGGTAGCAGTTCATCGGCACGCGAGGCCCACAAAATAACATAAATCATCTTAATGGCGATATCCCAACACATCAAAACACATCTGGGCAAAAGAGCAGAGGACAAATCTTCGTATCCAAAATGGGCGGTAGCTCATTGACATCAAGACGTCAAGGTGATATCAGTGAATTTAAGGAGTGTCAGGCTCAAAGGGGCTCAACAAGAGTAAAGTAGAGTGACCCTAAAAGGTAGAGGTAACTATGTTAGGGCACCACGGACACGCCATACACAACTACTAGGACCCTAAGTTTACTAGTTCGTAAAGGTAGGTGACCCAACACGTCCTGAGATCCCCGGTTAGCAATATATGCATTGCGTCATCCACAGGAACCTCGGTAGCCGTAAGTTCAAAGGAAGGAAACTCTATCATATGATTAAAAGCTGGAGCTTCAAGTGGTGGGACTGATACCAGCCAAAGTGGCAAGGATGCCACATGAAAGAAAAGAAAGTGGAGTTTCAACTACAAAGTTGGAAACGCTCCAAACAAAAGGACATACACCCCGTCTGGGTCGGGGAGCCTTCTAACACCCTAAGTGCACTAGACAACCACCTATAAAGAGGTATGTTGGGCTAGTCAGGTTGAAGAAGCATGGGGGCTCCTCCTCGGGACATGCAAATACAAATGCAGTTATCTAGAGTGGTCCTTAAATATTTTGGAGGCCCTATTAATATATACAGGAAAATAAATTTTACAATTTTTAAATCCTGAATATTTTAATCCTAAATTTGAAATATCTTTAATATTTTATTTAGGATTGTTAAGTAGAAAAATTAGGAATTTAAGTGCTAATGAGCCTATGTTTTAGCGTGAAATCCCAGATAAAACACATAAAGAAACAAGGAAAACACATGCAAGTACAAACATGCAATAGATGCAACAAGCAAAACAACCCAAATCAAAATAATAAATATGCTAGTGCTGCTGGGTCGGTGAGATATCCAAGAAAATAAAAAGGTGGCCGGACTCCGCATGTACATGCCCGGTCCTAAATCTTTACCTCAATATAAAATGCATAATTAAGATACAGGGCACAAGCATCTGCTCCTGGTTCCCTCCATGTGTTTCCTCCGCTGAACATCTTGAAACCCGTGCCCGTATCTTATTTCTGCTACAGGACTCTGCTAGACTCTAAAAAGTACATAAGAAAGAAAGACTCAATCCTGCACAAAAGTAAGTGTCAGCGGGAAGCTCACATGCAAATAATGTATTATTAGCCATTCTTTAAAAGTGGGGGAGCTAATAGCAATAGTAAACAAATTGTTAGAAATCATTACTTGCTCCCTCTATAGCGGTACATGTGTGTGTGCATTTAAATAGGCATGGCTCCCTGCAGAAGAACGCCCTAACACACTACCATACATATGTAGCATGTAGTCACACCACAAGCATAATCTAAAAGAAAGATGTCTAGCTAGGGCAACCAATCCAATAGAGAACAATAGCTAGGCATAAAAAATACTACCTAAAAACCCTAAATCCTAGTCTAACGTACCATCTAACAAAAAGTGCGTCAACCTAAAACCTAAGTGTGGGGTAGGTCTGGGTATAGTATGACTATGACGGGATCGCCATACCGGCTCCATACTAAAGGTCTAAAAGATCTAAAGGGTGTGATGAAGAGTGGTGACACGAGTTAGATCTATTAGATCATTAGAATAATCATACTTGTATCAATCCCGATGACTTAACTCGAATTGCACTCCGGGATTAACCCAGCAAGCAATGCTTGTTAAGACATCACAACCAACTATCCATGAAAACATGCAAATAAAATTGGAAACAATCATATGACAGAAGAGCTGAGTATACCATGGGGCAGTGACTCAGGAAAAGATGGGCATACCGCGTGGGCAGCGGCCCAAATAAATGAGTGTACCGTAGTGGCAGTGACCTGAAGGGTGGGCGGGTCGTGGAAGCAGCAACCCAAAGAAGGTGTACCGAGGCAGCATTGACCAAAAGAGATGGGCTTGCCGTGGAGGCAGCAACCTAAAGAAGGAGTGTCGAGGCGGCAGTGACCGGAAGATATGGACGTGTCGTAGCGGCAGTGGCCCGATAAAGTGCAGCACGAGCAAATGATAATGATCATGCAATCAAACACATACCAAATGCAACATGAAAGAGACAAGCATGAGATTAAATGCAAAAGAAAACAAACATGAAAGTGATCGGCCAACCGAATTGTGGTGGCCGATCGAACCAAAGTGATTAGTTGATTGGGTTGGAGCCGTCGGTCGAACCAAAGTGAGATGCTCACCGGGTCGGAGCGACCTATCAGAGTGAAGTAAAATGCTCACCGGGTCGGGGTGGCTGGTCAGAGCAAAGTAAGATGCTCACAAGGTCGTGGTGGCCAATTGGAGCAAAGTGAAATGCTTACCTAGCCGAGGCTGCTGATAGGAGCGAAGTGAAATGTAACATGCACCAAGCAAAAATACAATATGGAGCAAACTACTATGCAGGTAGAAAATCGGGCTCGCGCTAACGACCTCACATAGATACATAGGGCTGACACACTTGGATTTGCAGCATCGCTACCTCCGGCTTTAGTTTGGCAATGTGGAAGGTTTCCATCTCCGATTTCTCAGAGGGAGACTCTCCACCGTTCGTAGGGCAGGCTAACTACAAAGCTTTTTCCTCTCTACGAACATCCAGGATCTTATAGGACAAACTAGCTACAAAGCTTTTCCCGTTCTCTAAGACCAAACTCAACTAATCCTTCAAAGGGAGATTAGGAGTGCCAAAATCGTGGAAAATTGGGATTCTGACCTGGTGGGGTTAAGGCCTTTGGCTCACAACATGAGGGATCACTCAACTTCATATAAAACTGGTCAATGCATGGGATTCCTACCCTACAACTCCCTCTAAGAAATGACGATCAATCACATTGGTATGTCACTGCGCTAGCTCATGCCGGCGCACGCACCTCATGTGGGGGATCAAACCCACACGCCTAGACACAACTAAAACCTAGGGCCAGCTAGGAGTTAAGAAATCTCACCACCGTAACGGTTGTGGACACTTCTTCTTTGCTTGCTCCAAGCTCACCGGCGTCTGATCCATGTCTAGTGTGCCTCGTAGAACACGCACATGACAACAAAAAGACCCAATGAGGGCAGGAGTTAGTGAGGTATGCAAGTATATGAAAATAAACATCGAATCATATGAAATTGAGATCGACGCGTATACCTTCGAGAAGGTTCGCTCGACATCTGCGCGGAGGAGGAAATTCAGGGTGGCTGTCCAAGAGGAAGAAGAACCCCAAAATATTAAAAAAAGGCTGGTGACATTGGCGGCTCAGGTAAGGATGATGGAACCAAGTAGCCTCGGAGGGCCTAAGGAACTCCGGCGATGTCGGGTTTCACTCCGGCGAGGTAAGCCGGCGAAAGGAGGCTGCGGGAGGTGAGGCCGACCAAGAAAATGAGGAAGAAAATGGAGCTTGATGGTTGGAGTTGATTAAGCCTGCGGAAAGGGAGTTGATAGCGTCAAACTTTGCCGATGAGGATGGAGAATGCCGAGAAGGGAGGAGAAGCTCAGATAGTTTGGCTGGCCGAGAGGAGAGGAGAAAGGGGTGTCTTGACAGCTGGAGGAGGTCCGACGACGAGAAGGAGGTTGACGATAGGAGCTGGCCCATTTTCACCGGTGGCTGGAGAGGATTCAGTTGCTGAAGGGGAGGTGGTGGCGTTGCACTTCACCGACGAAAATGGGCTTCGGTGACGGACGTGAGGCGGTCGGCTCGAGGCGAGGGTTCAGTCACAAAAATGAGGTTGTCGGCTGCGAGGAGGCTTGATCGCAATAGGGTTTGCAATTTCACGGGAGAGAGCGAGGGTGTGTGCGTTTTTTATATATAATAATATATATAATATATTATATTATATAATAATACATTATTATATTGATATAACTATCATTTGCGTATTATTCACCCATACATGTCCTCTTCATGAAGTGGATGTCCTTCTTGGCTAAAATCGACGTTCCAAACGCTCTGGTGTGGTCCGCTTTATCGTTCGGGGTCATTTGAACCACTTTTTTGATAATCGGGACCAAAACGATAATTCACATATTTTCACCCCGCCAGCGAAGCCGTGTAAAGTGGACATCCTCCGCAAGTGAAGTCAACGTTTTGGACACAGTCACATGATCTGTTTCATCGTCCAAGGTTATCTTGGCAACTTTGCTGGTGATCAGGGCAATTTCGTGCATGGCAGGATGGATAATACTTGTTGGCTCGACCTAAGCCATCCGAGGTGTGAAATTTTGATTGGCATTCGCCTAAGCAAAAGCCATAGCCTAACAGAATAACCTTGCAACATGCCCCTTAACACTCGCCGAAAGGTCCCAGGTGGGTGTTTGAAAAACCCGGCTTTACGTAAGAGCCGTAAACTATCCCGAGTCATGCAGGTGGACACCCTACACTCGTGACATAAAAAATTGATGTCAACAATAACCACTTTACCCTTGAGGCTCTTCACCTCATAACTCGTGAAATATAATTCAAGTGACTTAAGAGATTTTTAGAGTACTCTATCTGTAGGGTAATTAAAACATCAGAGGAGAAAATTGTGGTTTTTTTCTAATTTATATTTAATTTAAATATTTATTTTAACCTAGAAAATGGGATTTTCAAAATTATTTCATTTAAGCAATCAAAATAAAGTTTTTGGTTTATGATAAAAGTAATAGAGGTTCCCTTAGGTCATAAAAAACACTTACGCAGAATGCTATGATTTTCTAAATTAAGTTTTAATTTAATTTTGTAATTATTTAGTGGTTTTTAATGATTTAAATAAAGGGATAAATATTATTTAGTTACCAAAAATTATTTTTACATTTTTATTAAACCTCTCTGAGTCTAGAGAACTCAGAGAAATAATTTTTATATTTTTATGATTTTTAATTTTTTTATTATAATTATTTTAATGAAAAAATAGGGGAAATATATTCTTAAGCCTTTGGAAAATTTATTTTTAACTTAGAAAAATTAGAAAAATATATTTTAATGAGTCCTAAGTGATCAAGGAACCATTAGAAATATTTTGAAAAATTTTTTTGTATTTTTTAATTTTTTTAATTGTTTTTAATTATTCTTAATTCAAAATAAAACTCAAAAATCAAATATTTTATCAAAAATTACTTTTATTTTTCCTAAGTGCTTATGATTACAAGGAACTCAAAAAAGCACTTTTCATAAATTTTCTAGGTATATTTAATTTAATATAATTATTTATGTGCAATAATACAGTATTTTTTTAGAAAATCAACTTGAGTGCTTAAACTTAATCAAATAATTTTCAAATTTTTATAGTGGGTTAACATAATTTTTACACACAATGTGGAATTGATTTTGTTGATTTTTTTAAATTATAATTTACATAAATTAATACAAGATATTTGCACTTAATCAAATGTGGAAATTTACAAAATTATTCAATCCATCATGAAATTTTTCCTAAGCTTCTCTAACCATAAGAAACCTACTAAAATTATTCCCATAATTTTCTAAGTAGTATTTTTGTTTATATAATTAAAATAAGCTAAAATAGCCATCCTAACTTGAAAATTAGGGTTATAAGCATAGAGAAGCTCTCTGACAATGTTAAAATCAGAGAACATAGCCTCTTTCATAAGGAAAGAACCCTAAAAATTTCAAGCCATGGCGAGAAATGCTTGATCATAATCAAGTAAAATAATATAGAGAGTATTTAATTCATTAAAAATGAGAGAGTCAACAAATAATTTTTATTTTTAGTCAAAATTATTTTCCTATGTTCACTGAGCAAGAGGATATTTTTTTTTTTATTTTTATGAGTTTTCTACACAAAGATATGATTTTACAAAGCTCAGGCATTAAGATAAATAAAAAAGCCCTCTATTTTGTCTACTTATCCATGTGACACCACCTCAACCTTATTCACTCCGAAGTCTCCACACGGCGCTCCGCCATTTGACAATCCTAGCCATGTACCCACCTCCTCAGCCTGCCTTTTCGTTCCATCCAGTCATGTGGCTCTATCTCATACGTCAGTTGACTAAACGAGCGATCAGATGACTCTCCATCATCATCCCCAAGTGTCCAAAACTGAGAATCGTTCACACTAAAACCTTAAGATCTTCGTACAGACTCAACCAAATCTCATGGGGTTACTACCTAAACCTTCATCTACTCAAGATGCATCTATCCATATGGTTAACCATGCATGAAATCAAGCCGTTACACATGAAGAATCAAAATAAGCTCCATTTAGGGTTGAGGCTCAATACATTTGTCTAAGAGGGTGGGCCATAATCAGATCATTATAGTAGCTTTGGATGGACCCAACAAACCTCCAGATGAGTTCTCAGACAGTGAAGAATTTTCTAGCTATGATTTCAATCAAGCTTGATTTCAGGTGTTGGTTTAGAGTTATGTTAGAGGCTGTTTAGGATGGGGCTTTTGTGGGGAATCAACTCCTCTTGCTTTGGTGATGGTGTGGGCACAGTTAATTAGAGTTTAGTGGACTATGGAAGTGTAGAAAAATCTATCCTGGTTTGAGTTGAAATTTTAGCTAAAAATTGGGATCTCACAGGGGGAATTAGAGAAGGAAAGTGGTGTGATCTAGTTGAGGAGTTCCTGGAGAGTCTTTGGTTTCCCTAAGGATTTTGATGCTCTCCCCTTTGTCCACGAAGGGGTTTTTTTAAATAGAGGAGCTTGGGGTGGCCACCAAGGGCAATTGATGAGTGCAAAACAGTGCTTAGATGGAGGGATGAAAAGCTGTTGTGGCCAATCAGACTTTGTCAGCTCAGGTGAGTTTAAATTTGGGTTTTAGCCAGTGGGTGGTTCCCTTAGGCTGGCTGTTTCTGGCAACTGAGGTGGTGGCTGGTCAAGGTTTGGTCATTTCAAGGCTCAGGGAGGTCGTGGGGTGGCTAACGATGGTTAACCCGTAATGGTATGACACGATGGAAAAGATATTTCAAGATTAGGCAAAAATGGGATGAAATCCATTAAATTAGGGGACCATTGGTCCATTGCTCCTCTAGAGTGGGCTAGGTGAGTCTAGCTTGGTCATTAGAGTGTACTTAATTCCTGTAGAACCTTTAGCTTGATCAATTTGGCATGGCTTGGTCAATTTTGGTGCATGGGTGTGGGTCAAATTGGCTTGAAGATGGGTCTAGGTTATGCTAGCCATGACATTGGACTTAATTGATTAAGAAGCTTGGTGTAAATGATTCTTATAAAGAGATTAGAAAAGATTTCGAGTGGTTTTGAATTGATTTAGGAGTTTAATTTGGTGGTATTTGATCATTTAGTCAATTTGGGCATGTGGCTAAATTGGGCAAAATTTAGGAATTTTGGATTTGGTTTGAAATTAAGGGTTCAATTTGGTGTCTAGGAATGTTATAAAGGGTTTGAGATTCAAATTGGAGCAGGTGAGTGGGCTATAGGGTTCAATTGGGTGAGATTAGGCCATATGGTCAAAATTAGGGACTTTGGTTTAGATTGAAATTGGGTTCACAATGTGACTTAATTGGACTTGGATTTGGTTTGAATTGAGTTTCTTTATGATGAATTTCACTTTAGGATTGAAATTGGAGAAGATTGGAATCAAAATGGTGGACATTTGGGGTGAATTAGGGTAATTGGGCCTTAAAGGGCAATTTGGGACTTTTAGTCAAAGTTGGTCAAATTCCCCAAATTGGGTTTAGTTGAAGAGTCAAAATTGGCTTTGAGGACATTTCAAATGATTTTGGGGGTTTTGGGAAAATTTGAGCCACCAAGGGTATTTTGGTAATTTTAGCAATTTGAGGGGTATTTTGGTAATTTTGGCAATTTGAGGAGGTTTTGGGCAATTTGGGTGGTTTCAAATGGTTTGAGATGATTTTTGAACAAATTTTAGTATTTTGGGTGAAATTGGGAATTTTGGTCAAACTTAAGGTTTGGGGTGTTTTGGTAAGTTGGGTAGGTTTGGGGGCAAAAGGCTAATTTAGGTATTTTGGTAAAATTGAGGTGCCAATCACCCTATTTGAGCTATGGAACAATGGAATCTCCATTTGGGTCCTCTATGTATTGGTCTTATCTAAACCCTAGTTTAGCGCTAGTGGGTTTAGGGGACCATCTAAATGAGTCTCCCAAAAGATCAAGGCATCAAAGTCAGCAAGTTTGGGTTTAGGATTATGAGTGGGATGTAATGTGCAAGTTTGTGACAATGTATGTACCAACTCAAGACATCCACTCAGAGGGTCGACCTTAAGGCCAAACAATCCTATGTGGACTCCCCTTGAGCTCCCCCATATTGGCCTCACTTATTATGTGCTATAGGTTAAGATCAAAATGTGGAACTTCAACTTGAGCAAGGAAGAGTTTAGAGTTTCTAATGGTGAGGTTCCTTTTATAGTTCTCTAGGAATGGTCAACAATAAGGTTCTATGGCTAGAACTTAGGCTACTAAAGAGGAAAATAGACTTTAAACATAAGTGATGTCAACAAATGGACCCCCAATAGGTGTGGTGTGATGGGCGAGCATGTTGCGCGTATTGGCGTTGACTGACAAGAAGAGTAACATCAACATAGACTACAAAGAGTAAAATTATGTAACAGTGGTTCATGTTGGGGAATAATAGACATTCTCACCTGGGAAAAGAGAGGAGATTTTGGGGACAATCTTCGGACAGACCATGAGTCTCAGCAAAGATTCAATTCAAATTTAATATCTCACAGATTTCGTTTAGATTTAAAATTTCAATGAGATGAAATTATGTGTGAGGAAACTGGATTGAGTGGAAAACAAAAGCACAAAAAAGAGAATAGGGCATCTAAGCCTACCCCAAATTTAAAGATGGGAACATGATATCAAAGCCTACCCTGATAGTAAGGAGGGAGTAGTAAGTCTAAGCCTACCTCTAATGTGAGGATGGGTATAGTACGTCTAAGCCTAACGAAAAAGTAAGGATGGGAATCAGATGTCTAAGCCTACATCGTATGTAAGGATGGGAACAGGATGTCAAAGCCTACCCTGAATGTAAGGATTGGAATAGGGCGTCAAAGCCTACCTCGAATGTAAGGATGGGAATAGAATGTCTAAGCCTACCTCGAATGTAATTATCTTGCCTTTTCCTCACATCCACTTTTGTGGTGTTGAATAAGTTCTTTCCATTAGTAGTCACGCTCGACCTCTATCCCTCTGGTCGAATATGCAGTCTAGAACTTTCCTTTCATCACTTTCAGTGAAGACCCTTGTATATAACTCCAGGCTCTCCAGAATGTTGACAAATTTTCCTTTGATTTCCTCATAGAATTCAAATTTTTTCTTCTTTACTTTGCTCATCTTGTCCAATTCTGCCATTGTGACCATCTGTGACTGTCGGGGCTGCTCCCTCATTTCCACATTTGTGTGATACCACGTTTGACTTGGCTCTACAGGTAATGGAATATATGACTTCGTGTCTGGGAAGCTATCTCCAGACGTCTCGTGTCCATACTATGAACTCCTCAAAAGAACTGTAGTGGTCAAAGTGGAGAACATTGCATGTCAGGCATTCCACGAATGCTCCTCCTGTTGATGCTTGAATAGGAACTTTGACATTGCAAATCAGACAACCATTATAAATTTTATCCGTTATTTTGGATTGTACCTGCTCTGCAAGAAACTCAAACTTGTCCTCTATGGCACACAAATTGGGGGAAGTTTCTCTCATGCATGGGTCGTAAAACCCCTTCCCAGGAATTGGGGTGAGTAAATTTTCTTGCTTTTTCAGACGCCTCTTTTCTTCTCGTAGAAAAGCTTTGTGCTTGCGGCAATTAGCGTTTCGACGTTGAGTTCTTCTTAGTGGCGCATCTGGGGTTCTTTCTTCATCAACACCAATCAGATCCCCAGTTGGTGCAGTTATCATTAACGGTAAGTGGCTAGTTCCTTCCAACAAATTTTATTTGATTTTGCTTTTTTCCTCTTTGGCGAGGAGTATTCTTTTGTACCGATGCTCAATAGTGATGGTAGTTCTTCTTTCTCTTGACGACTGACTATGTCCATCAAAGGACCCTCATAGTTCACGTTGTCTTGACCGAAGTTTGAGTCAAAATCTATGGTGCCAACCTGAGCTGTCCTTTCTCCTTTCAGTGTGAGATTTAAGTCGTTTTTAAAAAAGAACATCAGCTTACGTCCCGACATTTTTCTGCAGAAGACAAAAAAACATCAGTGCACTGAGATGCAACACAAAAAATGAAGTAATTCCTAAACACTAGTTTTAATTTATACGGGTGCAAATTTCTCATTTAATTTATCTTAATGTAATGAAATTTCAAAATTATAGATAAAAAGAGGAAATTAAAGTTAAAAAATTCAAAAATTTTCATTTTATCGAGGTTAATTTTATTACAATATTTTGGACCCAGTCACAAACACTTGGCCAAATAAATAACCCCGGAACAATTAAAATTTCAAAAAGTCGATTTCAAGCAGTGTCACATCTGGTAGTATATCTTCAAGTAGCGGTCATTTATCGTTAGGATAGGTCTTTCACCTCTGAAATCCACCAGCTAGTAAGCTCCTCCCGAATTTAACTTCTCTATGAAAAATGTTCCTTCTCAAGTTGGTTCAAAATTTTCACCTATCTTGTAGTGCTTATGAATAGGTCTTTTGAGAATGAGAACAAGGTCACCAACTTTGAACGCCCATGGGTGGACCAATTTTTCATGAGCATGCACCATCCTTTCTTGGTGAAGTTCTAAATGTTGTTTTACTTCTAGTCATTTTCGCTCAACACTTTCTAATTCTTTAAGGCTGAGCTTTGCACTTCCTTCTGTAGTAATTTGGTTAGCAACGGCGACTCTGGGAGACGGTGTTTGAATTTCCAACGGCAACACAGCCTCGGACCCGTACATAAGCTCATAGGCTGTACATTGAGTAGGAGATCTAAATGTCATCCAATAGGCCCACAAAACTTTTAATAGTTTATTATGTCAATCTCTTTTATTTTTGTCCAATGTCTTCTTTAAGTTATGTACAAGTGTCTTATTGAAGGCCTCAGCTAGTCCGTTTGCCATGGGATATTAAATAATAGAGTAACTCCATTCTATCCCAAGTCTTTTGATGAAATTGTTGATCTTGTTGCTCTTCAAAGTTGTCCAATTATCAGAAATCACTCTGCACAGTACACCAAAACAGAAGACGATTTTGCTTTTAAAAAATTGCAGAACATGATGTTTTGTAACCTCTTGTAACGACACTGCCTCTGCCCACTTGGAGAAGTAATCTATAGTGGCAAGAATGAATCTATGTCCCTTAGAGGACGGAGGGTCTATCAGACCTATTATGTTCGGGCCCCAACACTTGAATGGCCATAAGACAATAGTTGGGTGTAGCACATTTGGAGGTTGGTGCAAGACCAGCCCATGCACTTGACAAAAGTGAAATCCTCTGGTTGTATCCATGCAATCAAATATCATCACTGACCATTACTATTTGAGCCTTTTGATCTTCATCTTCATTTTTGGTCCTAACTGGTGAGCTCCACACAATCTAGCATGAACTTCTTTGAGAATATTTTGTGCTTTGACTCTGCTTAGACATCTAAGCCACATATGATCGAATGTTCTCTTGTAGAGGACATCACCCACTAAAGTGTATGACATAGCCATTCTTGTGATGTGATATGCCTTGGACTTGTCCTTTGGCATTTATAGTTTGCAAATATTCTATCAAAGGGTCGCGCCAGTTTTTGTTGATGTCATCAACTACAATTATCATCCCTTCTTCTTTTTCGAGTTTATGTAGATTGTTCAGGTCGATCTGAGATAGAACCTGACGCCCTTGCTTGTAATGTCAATGGAATCCTCCAGGGGACATGCCAATTCCTTGGCAAGTTTTTCTAAGGCATCGACATGGGCATTATCTCCTCGAGGAATCCGGTAAAGAGTTATACAAGGGATCTGTTCAAGCAGCTTCATTGCTTATTAATGATATTCTGCTAACCTTGACTTCAAAATTTTGTATTGTCTGACAACTTGTTGGATGACGAGTTGTGAGTCGCCATATATAGCAATATATGTTATATCCATCGAGATTTCCAATTCCAACCCAGTGAACAATGCTTCATATTCTGCTTCGTTGTAGGTGCATGGCTCTGTTAGGCGGTAAGAGAATTTCAACATGCCCTTATCTGGTGTGATGAAAACCAGACAAATTCCTTTTTGGCTTGGTATAACTATTCCTGATCCTTTGTCCTTTATGGCTGAAAAAGTCCCATCAAAGTACATTTTCTAATGTCTGGCACTGGACGACTCTACTTGCAGTATGAGCTCATCTGGAAATTGATCGTTGAGTGGGGACCCAATTGGAGGTGGGTGTAACGCGAGAAAATTTGCTAAAATTTGTCCCTTGATAGTGCGAAGGGGAACACAAGTTATATCAAATTGCAATAAAATTATTGACCATTTTGCTAAACATCCACAGTGTTGGTCGGGTCATCAAATATTGCAACGGATTGAGTTTTGAAATTATGGTAATCTTATGAGAGAGTATGTAACGCCTAAGCTTTTGGATGGCAAAAATCAAAGCTAGAAAATGCTTCTCAATTGTCAAATACTTTACCTCCATCGGTATTAGACGATGACTCAAGTAGTAGAGTGCATTTTCCTTACCCTAGTCAGTGACTTGAGCTAACATGGCTCTGAGAGAGTCGTCAAGGCTGCAGAATAAAATATCATCAGTTTTCCCATGATAGGGGCTGCCAAAATAGGAGGTGTCATTAAATATCACTTAACATCCTCAAAGCCCCATTGACATCTCTCTTCTCAAAAGAATTTGGCATCCTTTTTAATTAATATAGAGAAGGGCAGACACCTACTTGAGAGATTAGAAATAAAACGTATCATATATGCCAAATTTTCTTGGAAGGAGTGTAGTTGTTTTAAGATTTTTGGAGGTGGCATTTTCAAGATAGCATTAATCTTATCGGAGTCGATCTTGATTCCACAATGACAGATAATGAATCCTAAAATTTGCTAGAGGTAACACCGAAGGCACACTTTAAGAGATTCATCTTAAGATTATATGGTCAAAATCATTCAAACATGATCCTTAAATCATACAAATATTCTATTTTCTATTTTTTCTTGATGACCAAATCATCCACGTAGCACTCCACTTGATTGTGAATGAGGCCATCAAAGATCTCCATCACAGCTTGTTGATATGTTGCTCCAGCGTTCTTTAACCTGAATGAAATTAATGTGTAGCAAAAGATCCCAGTTGGTGTCCTAAAAGTTGTAAGTGTTGCATCCTCTAAAGCCATTTTGATTTGGTTGTAACATGAAAATCCATCCATGAAAGAGAAAATCTCATGTGCCGATGCGATGTCCACCATTAATTCTGGTATCAGTAACGGGAACTTGTCCTTTGGACATGCCTTGTTTAAATCCCTGAAATCGACACATACATGGATTTATCCAATTTTCTTCTTAGCTGGCACAATAATGGCTAGCCATGTGGGGTATTGCTCTTCTCTTACAAAGTTAGTGTCCATTAATTTCTTCACATTGGCAATGACTTGTTGCTCTAACTTGAGGCACATCCTTTTTGGAGTTTATTTTACTAGTGTCATATCTTTATCCACCCCAAGTATGCACTGCATTCTTTTGGGTCATTTCATCATAACTCCAAGGAAAAAAATCCCTAAACTTTGATAATAGCTTTATTAACTCAATAAATTCTTCATCAGTGAGTAAAAAACTTATAAATGTTGGTCGGAGTTGTTCTTCAGTCCCGAGGTTGACCTCCTTCAAGTCATCAATAGTTGACTTAATTTTTTCTTCAAACTCTGGTGGAGCATCGTCTCTTAACTGAACTTGAGATTCATCCTCTACATCGATGCAATCCTCTTCCAATCCACTAGTAACAACCATGCAAAATTCAGAGTCATCGATTGGTCCTCCAGTATCAAATTTGAGAGCTTCTTTCGAGTTTGGGGGTTTGACTTTTAACATTCTGAAATTTTTCAAAGAGTTTTAGCTTATCCTTTGGCATCTGTTTTGGCACATATCCATGTTGAATTATATTTTGTACATAAAGACAAAAGTAACCAAAATGTAATTTCATTAGATCATTAGAATCCTCTTCTCAATTTATATGATTTTCAAAACTAGTAGCAGAAGAAGCACGATAAAATTTGTTCGGCTTTGCACCAACACTAAGGACTTCCTTGACCTCTAAATTCTTGATCTTATGAAGGTGGATTGGAGTAAGGGCCATGGAATTCACATAGTGACTGATCCGATCATACATTGTCTCATATTTGCTTTTCTCCACATCTTCTAAGGATATCTCTTGTTGTGGTTTCTTCTATTTTATCATCATCATTTCCTCCTCAGAGCTTTTTTCATCAGGACTTTCCTCCATGTTGGTGTTGATGGTCTGCCTAGTCCATCCAACAATTACATTGGTTCTTCCCCATCCACCTCCCCTTCCTAAACCTCGTGTGTGCAAACTAAAAAAACCCTCACCAACTTGTTGCAAAAGAGTGGTGGAAGATCGCTGAAACGGAGTTGAATGGATTTTCTCTTGTGATCCTTATGAATCTTCACTTTTATATGTCACAACCTCATGAGAGAAGTCAATTTTCTTTTGAGGCGCAAAGTAGGCAGCGTCTTCATGAATGCTAACTTCATGAACTGAAAATTGTTGTAAATCTCCCTTGATGCACTGTTCTTGTCCTTCCTTGTAATATTTAATGCATTGGTGTAGGGGTGATGGAACCATTTTATGGTCATGAATCCATGGTTAACCAAGTAGATCATTGAAAGAGGTCTCAACATCGATGATATGGAATTTAGCAATTGTTACTAATTCTCTAACTTTCATAAGCAATGTAATTTATGCAAGGGCTCTTTCTCTCTTTTGGTTGAATCCTCTTAACATCATTTTATTGGTTGTAAGCTCTTGAACTTCAATATCCAAATATGCTAGCGTCTGTAGACTCATTAAGTTGAGTGATGCTCTGGGATCTACCAAATCTCTAGACAACACAAATCTGCTAATGTTAATGGAAATGTAGAGCAGTTGGTAGTGGTCATTAGTACCAAGCAACATGTCTTCATCTGTGAAGGTTATCCCAAGTTGTTCATTTAATGAACAAAATTCATCCAAGGATGTGTTGTCCAACTGAGCTAAGAAAATCTCTATGTTAACCAAAACTGTAACCAGAGACTCTCTCGCCTCCTTTGACAGGATCAGAGTGTCGTAAATGCTTATTTTGTCTGGTAACCTCCTAAGTTGAGCTAGCACATTGTAATCCACTTTGTACAATCCTCTGATCTTTATCTGGCTATATGGTTCTTCCATTGGCGGAGGTTGAGGTAGCTCTTCTTGAGTTACTATTTATTTTCCTTTATCTACAGGAGCTGACCTCGAGGGTAACACTTTCCCACTCCTTAGGTTTATCTCCGTGATTTATTCTTTCTAAGATGCTCTAGGAAAAATTTCTAGTGTCTCTTCTTCTTCTTCAGAGACATCAAAGTTGATAACAAGTGGTGCACCGTGGCACTCAAGGACTGGCTCCTCACTCCTGGTGCTATCGTAATCAGTGTTGTCAATATCTTCATTGTTCTCGTTAACGGGTTCATCAAACTTAAGTACAATTTTAGGATTAGTTTAGGAATCGAGATCAGAGTTAGATTGAGGAAAATCAATTATGTTATCAATAGAAACAATTAAAACGTAGTTGAAATCATAATCATTATATTCATAATACCCCAGTTGGGCAAAAAAATAATCATACATGGTCAGGTGTTTAAGGATTTTCTTCCCTAAGTCTGAGACAATCAATCTAATAGTGGTAGCCTCTATCCTACCCCCCACTCTATCAGTCTTCACGACATCACTCTTCTCTTTCTCTTCTAGTTACTGCAATTTCTCTAGCAAAATCTCCATCTTGGGCTGAGTAGACTGTAGACTTTGAACAGCTCCCTACGCTAAACCGGTCTAAATTTGATCCAGTGTCTTCTTGGATGACTTGCTCCAAATTGTACTCCATCCATCTTTTTTAGAATACAGATCTATCGGAATGATTGCCTCGGCCGAAATCATACTTATAAAACCTCTTTCATGTACTTTTAAATATTCTTTTGAGATTGTTATATTCCCTTCTTTAAGATTTCTCTCGGGCCAATTCTTGAAAATGAAACATTCCTCAATAACATGTCCGAGAAATTTGTGGTACGGGCAATAGTTAGGTTGATCTTTCTTGTCGACTTCCTCAGGTTTCCTTGGATCTAGCAATTTGAACTCAGGCTTCTTCATTAGACTTCTGAACATTTTGGGTAAAACTTCATCCTTAAAGGAATATACCATGCTCTATCATTCCAGAAGGGTCAGACCCTTCTTATTCTCTATTAGGTATGATCCTCCCTAGTGTGACTGATGGCTAGGTTGACATTGCTACCGTGTCCTGTTGCTGCTGGTTATGATATGATGACGGGCTGTGAATTTTGATGAGAATGTGCCACCTAAATCTTCATTGGTTACTTTCTCTTATCCACTGTTGCCACTGTTCCAGTCTTCTTCTCGAATATCCTGGTTGTTTTGGACTTCTCGACCTTCTCATAAGAATCTATATGCTTGACTTCTTCTTGCAGATTGCTAGCTTTGCTGAGTAGCTTCTTGAAGGACTTGATGGTGAATCCCTTAAGCATGAATGGTATTGGCCTATGGATGCTTTTGAGTAGAATTTCAATTGATGATGTTTCTGTAGCTGAGGCTCACATTTCATGCCAAGTTTTCTCTACCTCAAGATATAATCCACTAAAGTCTTGTCAGACTTTTGCCTTTCTATTGCGAGATCTCCAATAGAAATGTGATGTTGTGCTCCGGAAAATCTCTTTAGAAATAGCTGTTCTAATTTAGAGAATATCTTTACTAATACGTTGGGCAATTCAACTTACCAATCAAATACTATCCCTGATAAGCTACTGACAAACTAAAGGAAAAGCAAGGCTTCATTACCTCTATTATTGCCACAATTAGCTCACAAATGAGTTATATGTTGTCTAAGATTTCCAATCCCGTCAAATATCTTAAAGTTCAGGGGCACAAAACTCTTAGGGTAGGGTACGACATCGAACTCATTTGGGTAGGGTATACCCTTTAAAATCAATGCACCACCCTTAGATTTGGCTAAGGCCTCATGAACTTGTTCGACCATTTTTTTAAATTCTTTCTCAAGTATGACACTTTGGAAAGAGTCCTTGTTTTGTTGATCATCTCTGTTACTTGAGGCAACTTCCCTCCTTTCGTCAATAATGTTAACAATATCTGGCTGGTAGACCTTCGGAGAAGCTAATTGTTGTGGTTGAGACTGTCCATGAGTTGTAGCCATAGTAGAACAACCCTACGCAAATCATCTATGACATTCCCTTCAACAAGAGTTTGAGATTCGCGTGCAGATGCAGCGACTCAAATTTTGATGACATGAATATCCATGAAGTCTTCATCGAGATAGTTTTTAAAGTCAAAATCTTCATCAAAGTGGAATGCTACATGGATGATTTGGTCATCAAAAGCGAACAAGAAATAAACCATTTATATGATTTGAGGATCGTCTTCGAACGCTTACGACGACATGACATTAAAATGAATCCCTTAAAGTGCGCCTTTGGCGTTACCTCCGGGAAGGTTCTAGGATTCGTTGTCCATCATCAGGAAATCGAGATCGACCCGGATAAGATGAAAGCTATCTTGGAAATGCCTCCTCCTAAAATGTTAAGACAACAACGTTCCTTCCAGGGGAAGTTAGCATATCTGAGACGCTTTATTTTTAATCTCTTAGGTAGGTGTCAGCCCTTCTCGGCATTAATTAAAAAGGATGACAAATTCATTTGGGAAGAGAAATGCTAGCGGGCCTTTGAGGACGTTAAATAATATTTAATGACACCTCCTGTTTTGGCAGCCCCTATCCTAAGGAAACCTTTGATACTTTATACTGCGACCCTAGATGACTCTTTTGGAGTTGTCTTAGCCCAAGTCAATGAAGAGGATAAAGAAAATGCACTCTACTAATTGAGTCGTTGTCTGATACCAACGGAAGTAAGGTATCAACCTATTGAGAAGCATTTTCTGGCGTTAATTTTCACTGCCCAAAAGCTTAGACATTACATGCTTTCTCATAAGATTACCATAATTTCAAAGGTTAATCCATTGCAATACTTCATGACCCGACCAAAACTCTCGGGACGTCTAGCAAGATGGTCGATGATCTTATGACAATTTGATATAACTTTTGTTCCCTTCCATGCTATCAAGGGACAGATTCTAGCAGATTTCCTCACTGCACACTTACTGTCAGTTGGGTCCCCTCTCAAAAATAAACTATCAGATGAGCAAGTGCTACAAATGAAATTCTCCAGCGTACAATGCTGGGAGATGTACTTTGACGGTGCTTCATTAGCCAGAAAAGATAAAGGAAGGATTGGTTTGATGGTGCTTCATAAACTAGGCAAATGGTTTGATCTTTATCACGCCAGATAAGGGTATGTTGAGGTTCTCATACCACCTGACAGAGCTATGCACCAATAAAAAAGTAGAATATGAAGCCTTAATCACCAGATTGGAGTTGGCAATCTCGATGGATATAACAAACATCTTCATCTTTGGTGACTCACAACTCGTCATTCAATAAGTCGTCGGAAAATACAAAATTTTGAAACCATGGCTAGCAGAATACCATCAGTACACGATGAAAATGCTGGAACAGATCCCCAATGTAACTTTCTACCGGATTCCTAGAGGGGATAACACCCATGTTGAGGCTCTAGCAAAACTTGCTAAGGAATTAGCATATTACCCGAAGGATTCCATTGAAATCACAATACAAGGAAGACAAATTATGTCTCAAATCGACCTTGACAATCTACACAAGCTCGAAAAATAAGAAACAACGATTGTAGTTGCGGATATCAATGAAGATTGGCACAAGCCATTAATATAATATTTTCATACTAGAAAGCTGCCGGAAGATAAATCTGAGGCACATCACATTACAAAAAAGGCTATGTCATACGCCTTGGTTGGTGATGTCCTCTATAGAAGATCATTCGACCAGATGTGGCCACAATGCATAAGTAAAGTCGAAGCCCGAAATATTGTCAAAGAAGTACATGTCGGATTGTGTGGTTGTCGGCACTATTTTTGGTGTGGGGTTTGCCAGTAAGAAGCTGTCGGTCATCAGAATTGAAATCCCGTTGCCCGCTTCGGAAGGACATTTTGAAAAAATTTTAATTTTGAAAAATATGAAGTCAAACTGACCCCATAATTTTCATAGTTTAGATGAAAGAGGGTTTTACCTCAAATCCTGTATCTATCCCGAAGGATGATCACAACNTCATTCTGCTATTAAGTATTTAATGAAAAAGAAGGATGTTAAACCTAGACTTATAAGATGAATTCTTCTTTTACAATAATTTGATTTTGCAATAGTAGATGAGAAGGGGATTGAAAATCAAATTGCTGATCATTTGCCCAGAATTGAATTAGAAAAACCACTCTATTTTAAAAATGAAATTAATGAACATTTTCCAGATGAAAGACTGTTCACTATTAATGAGTAGCGTGTTTNTCATTCTGCTATTAAGTATTTAATGAAAAAGAAGGATGTTAAACCTAGAATTATAAGATGGATTCTTCTTTTACAATAATTTGATTTTGCAATAGTAGATGGGAAGGGGATTGAAAATCAAATTATTGATCATTTGTCCAGAATTGAATTAGAAAAACCACTCTGTTTTAAAAATGAAATTAATGAACATTTTCAAGATGAAAGACTGTTCACTATTAATGAGTAGCGTGTTCCGTGGTATGCCTACATTGTGAACTTTATTGTTAGTGATATTATACCCTATTGAATGACATACCAACAGAAGAGGAAATTTATTTCTGAAGCTAAGACTTATTTTTTGGGATGCCCCATTTTTATATAAATAAGGAAAAAATCTAATTATTCAAAGATGTGTACCATTAGAAGAAACTTATGAGATTATCCAAATTATTTGAAGATGTGTAACATTAGAAGAAACTTATGAAATTATCCAAAAATGTCATAATTCATAATTTTGGGGGACATTTTGGTGTTGATAAAATAACATACAAAATTTTACAATCTGGATTTTATTGACCTGCAATTTTTAGAGATGTTAATGCTTATATCAAAACTTCTGATAGATGTCAAAGAGTACGCAATATTTCTAGAAGAAGTGAGATACCTCTCAATTATATGCTATAAGTTGAAATATTTGATGTTTGAGGATTAGATTTCATGGGACTATTTATACCATCTTTCGAAAATTTATATATTCTATTAGCAGTGGACTATGTATCCAAATGGATACAAGCTATTGCCTTACCTCGGTGTAATGCTCAAAGTGTTGCAAAATTTTTGAAATTGAATATATTTTGTAGATTTGGGATGCCAAGAGTTATCATTACTAATGGGAAAAGTCATTTTAGAAATGCCACAATGGAGAAGTTATTAAAGAAATATCATATAAATCATAGGATTTCTACTACTTATCATCCTCAGACAAGTGGTTTGGCTGAATCATCCAATCGGAAAATTAAAATAATTATGAAAAAATCTATGAATCCAACAAAAATGGATTGGTCAGTTAAAATTGACTATGCTTTGTGGGCTTATAGGACTCCATATAGAACTCCTATAGGAATGTCCCCATATAAGCTAATATTTAGGAAATCTTGTCACTTACCAGTTGAACTTGAGCATAAAGCATATTGGGCTATTAAAGAGTTCAATTATCTACCAGTTGAACTTGAGCATAAAGCATATTGGGCAATTAAAGAGTTCAATTATAATTTGAAATATGTTGGTGAGAAAAGATTATTGCAATTAAATGAGCTTGAAGAGATAATGAATGAATCTTATGAAAGTGCCAAAATTTATAAAGAAAAGATGAAGATGTTGCATGATCGAAAGATTCTTGCTAAAAATTTTTAGCTAGGGCAACAAGTTTTGCTATATAATTCAAGGTTAAGATTATTTCCAAGCAAACTTTAGTCCAGGTGGATGGGCCCATTTATTGTGATTAAAGTTTATCCTTATGGAGTTGTGAATATTAAAGATTCTAAATCTAAGAAAATCTTTAAAGTCNCTTTAGTCCAGGTGGATGGGCCCATTTATTGTGATTAAAGTTTATCCTTATGGAGCTGTGAATATTAAAGATTCTAAATCTAAGAAAATCTTTAAAGTGAATGGACATAGAATGAAACCATATTATATAGGGGATCAGTGGGAGTTTAATGATGGAATGATATTCGGTCAACCAGAGTAAGCACTGGTTACGTCGGGCTGACGACGTAAAACCAAGTGCTTTGTGGGAGACAACTCATAAGTATCAACGTGTTTTTGTTTTTATTCATGTTTTATGCCTAATTAAGAAAGTTAGGGTAGTATTTTTTAGACTATTATGTATTAAGATTGATTTTAAGACTTAAATTAGTGATTTGGACATGTTAAAATGAGAATTTGGACTTAAGTTGACTAGTGCAAAAATGTGCACTGGCGCTTAAGCGCCAAATCCGGCCCTTAAGCACGACAGTTTAAAAACTTGTGCAAAATTAATATTCTAGAAGGGAAAACTGCCTAGAAGTTTACAAAAATGTGTCTTCGTAGTTTCGAAACGTGTCTAGAAGTTATTGGAAAAATTTAGGTCTATAAATAGAAGGGTTTAGTGAAGGAATTTAACCCCAGATCATTTCTAACCCTAAAGGCTAAAAGAGAGTGAGATTTTAAGATGATGTCTTCATGAGAGATAGATTTGAAGAAGAAGGAAGAACCATGAGGAAGAAATTCATTAGTAAAAGTGCATAAGAGATGTATAACAATTTCTTAGCCGTTAGTATTGAAGGGATATCAGAGAAGATCAACAAAATTAAAAATATCATGTCTGTACGAGAGACTAAGGTATTAGAAATTCATGCACATCTCAAGCATATTGGATGGCAATTAAAAATGCAATTTTGTCACACTAATTATATAGAGGAAGCAGATAAGGAGATATTTCTTAAGCAAAAGTGGATTGAAGAAGATTGCATTAGAGCACGTCACCACCGTCCATTTTATCAACTTTATATTCCAGTTGCACCAGGAGAGAATAATGAAAGACTTGAATTTTTTCCTTCTAATGAAGAATGGAATTAAGTTCTATGTTTATTTTTGTGTGATTAAAGTTGTTGTATCTAAGTATTTTTAGTGTTTAAGACATCTTAACGTGTTTATGTTACTTATGTATTTAATTGTGAATGTGTGTTAAGTGTTTTTTACTTTGGAAAATTTTCTCATCCGAGACTATTTGGAGTGAGAAATAAGTGTCAATAGTATTTGTACTTGTTTGTGAATTAATATAAGTTTTTTTTTATGAAAATTTTGTATTTTTTTAGCCTCAAATTGAAATAGTTATTAAGGAGAATTTTAAGAGAGAGAGAGGAGTTATAAGAAGTTGAAAATAGACAATTAAGTGCTATGAGACCATTTAGGGGTGGTTTACTTAGGTAAATAGTGCATTGTGCTTACATTTGAAGATTTTAAAAATAATGCACTGGCGCCTAAGCACCACATATCGCGCTTAAGTACCAGCTAACCCGAGAGGCAGGCGCCCAAGTGCCACTTATCTGCGCTAAAGCGCCGGTTCACGAAAATGGGTTCACGAACGGTTAAAAGTGAAATTATGGTCTGAAAATGCCATTTTTAATGCCTCCCTTCATCTTTTACCTCTCAAAATTGCAATTTTATGGGCTAAGGCACACAATTAAGTGGAGAGTTATTGGTGGAATCAAGAAAAATTTGGTAGATTCGGATTCTTTGAGGTAAGAGCTTTACTTCTATGAAAAAATTTTGGATTTTCACCATGTATTTTGAGCACACTTGGAGAAATTTTAAAATTCATTATTCATGATGAAAATTGAGGAAAAATCTATGGAAATTTATTGGGAAGTTTAGTTTGTGCTTTTGGAAGTTTAGTTTAGTGATTTAAACTTAATTTTTGAAGTTATTTTTGGAATTTATAAAATTTGTAGGATGACACCAGGAATGAAGAGGAATAGAGGAAAAAGCAATTTTGATTCGAGCAAATTTGTTAGTTTGAAGGCTCAAGATTGATACAGTGACGCTCTACAGTCATGAAAAAATATTCTGGAGTGATGTTTTAGAAATCCGGGTGGAGACGTGGAAGATTTAATTGTTTGTCGACAGTGGGAACAGTTCTGTTGTTTCTCTGTTATCGCAGTGATTTCTGTTGTGAGGGAGTTCTATGCAAATCTCCCTGAAGTTGAAGGCAATCAAATTATGGTTTGAGAAAAGTTGGTACCTTTTTTATCAGAGGTAATCAACTTTTTTTACCATTTACCACCGGATACTTAATGTTTTTATGCAAATTATAGTCCTACTGAAGCAGAGTTAGATGAGATTATTTCATACTTGACTATCGGGAGAAGACTTTGGAAGATTACCAATGAGAGGAGAGTAAATTTCCCAACTTCAAAGTTATGTGACCTTCAAAGGCCTGACACTATTTCATTTATGCTCTTCTGCTTCCGACCAATCACTCAGTGAAGTGACCAGAGAAAGAGAAACGTTGAACTATTATATTCAAGAGAGAAAGCTCACCAACATTGGAGCTTTGATCTGTCAGACTATCATCAGTCCTGCTACAGTTGTTACAATNAATCATCAAATGAGTTAATTAATATCATAAATTACCCATTTCCCATTTTGATTAAGCCTAAATATTCATTAACGCTAAAATATCCAAAATTACAATTTTGCCCCTAAGGGTCCAAACTTTCATAATTTTTCAAATTTAAATTAAAATGACTTTGAAATTTTTATGTAACCCTACTGATAGGTCAATTAAGACATCAGAGGAGACAATGTGAATTTTCACAATTTAATTTAATTCATATAATTATTTTTATGCAAAAATATGCATTTTCACAATGAATTTTCACAATTTAATTTAATTCATATAATTTATTTTCATGCAAAAATGTGCATTTTCAAGGAAAATTCCAAAAGATGATTAAGACAACTCCTAATCACTTGAAATATTTATGTAAGCTAGCACTAGACTAGAAAATCATTTGGCCAAAATTTCATGATTTTTTAAATTTCNATAATTATGGGAATTATTCTTCTATCTTGTAATTTGGCAAAATGAAGTGGGCTTCTACCAATTAAGCCCATTCATTGAAAATCATCAAATGAGTTAATTAATATCAGATATTATCTCATTTCCCATTTTGATTAAGCCTAAATATTCATTAAGGCCAAAATATCCAAAATTACAATTTTATCCTTCCCATTTTGATTAAGCCTAAATGTTCATTAAGGCCAAAATATCCAAAATTACAATTTTGCCACTAAGGGTCNTATCTTCAAGGAATTTAAATGGTAAGGACATCTCAAAGATATCGGACTAAGAAGTGTGAAAGGTGATTGATTCAAATTTAGAACATTTTGTTTTGGAGTCCAAAGGAGGAAACATTAGAGGATGTCACAGGTTCAAATTTGGAACATTTTGTTTTGGAGTCCAAAGGAGGAAACAGTAGAGGATGTCACGATCAAATTTGGAACATTTTGTTTTGGAGTCCAAAGGAGGAAACATTAGAGGATGTCACAGATTATCAAATTTGAAATATTTTTGTTTTGGAGTCCAAAGGAGGAAACACTAGAGGATGTCAAGGATTCACAAATTTGGAACATTTTATTTTGGAGCCCAAAGAAGGAAACACTAGAGGATGTCACAGATCTGAAAAATTTGGAACATTTTATTTTGGAGTCCAAATGAGGAAATACTAGAGGATGTCACAGATCTGAAGAGAACTTCGGTGACTTCCTAGTCCAAAGGAGGAAATACTAGAGGATGTCACAGATCCGAAGGAGAACTTCGGTGACTTCCGAAGCTATCCTATTATTTGGCTTCAATTTAGGAGAAATCATTTAGATGTTTCATCCTGCACTATCCTATTATTTGGCTTCAATTTAGGAGAAATCATTTAAATGTTTCATCCTGCAATTTGCTATTATATTATTTGGCTTCAATTTAGGAGAAATCATTTAGATGTTTCATCCTGCAATCTTCCCAAGCTATCCTATTATTTGGCTTCAATTTAGGAAAAATTATTGAGACATTTCATCCTACAAGCTATCCTATTATTTGGCTTCAATTTAGGAGAAATTCTTTAGATGTTTCATCCTGCAATTTTTGTTTATTAGGATTTACATTTGTGTGAAGCAATCAGCATAAATAACCTTGAAGATGTGAGGATTTAGGTCGTGATGAATGACANATGTTGTGGGGGTGATTTATGCAATTTTATATTTTCTATGCAGGTATGTAAATACAAGCATAAATAAAATTGTAGTGGGAAAGTACAAGAAAGACTGTAAAACGCTGTAAACTTTAAAAGTGTACCTAGCGAGTCTTCTCTTTTCACCACCTGCAACTCAAAATGCATGTCAGAGCAGTTTATGTTTATAGAGCTGGAAAATTAAAGTTTTGGAAAANTAAGGACCACCTTCTTGAGGCAAATTCTGTGGTCTTCAATTTCACTTCATATATACAGTAGCTTATTCAATACCATTAATTCCTCAACTTATTTAATAATTGGATGTCTAGCATAAAAAACCAGCAAAATTTCAGGCTTTCTTTAATTTTTTGGAGCCCTCCTACATCTTTTTGGTTGAAAGTGAATACTGATGGTAGTTACTCCAGGAGTGCTGCAGGAGTTGGGGGAATCTTTAGGAACTCCCAGGGGAAATGTTTTCCTTATTTTACTTCTCCTACTTGGGCTTTGATGCTTTAGAAGCTGAAATGATACAATTTACTGAGCTATCAGATTTGCTTACCTGTGCCAAATGGGCCAATTGATTGTAGAATCTCACTCTCTTATTTGTATAAAGATCCTGTTGAATGATGAAACACCTTCTTGAAATTTACTCAAATGGAAAAACAAAATGAAGTATTTTTTAAATCGCTGCAGGTGAAATTCAAACTCATTCCTAGAGAGGGTAACGAGTCTGCCCATTGGTTGGCTTCCCTAGGGAGGAACACGGAACAGATTTTTGTTGGGAACTCTCCTTCTTCTCACCTGCCTTTTCTACTTCANCTGATTGCTGGAACTACTATGAAACTGGTGAAGTGGACTCCTGGGTTTGATCCTAAAAAAGAGCCTCCAATTATTCCAATGTGGTTCAAATTACCTAATCTTTCCATTCAGTATTATCATCAAAATGTACTTTTTTAATATCAGTCGGGCTCTTGGATATCCTTTGAATGTAGATGCTCCAAATTACAACATTGTTCGACCTGCTGGGGTGAGAGTTTTAGTTGAAAGAGATATAACCCTTCTTGATGTGAATAGGGTTTGGATTGGATCTGAAGAGGAGGGTTTCTGATAGAGCATTGAGGTGGAGCAAAGACTTATATATTGTCCTCATTGTAGAATGTTTGGGCATAATTTGGACAAGTGTTATAGAATTCATCCACCATCCAAAAAGAAGAATCCAGGACTTCATAAGGAGAGTGCAGAGGTTGCTATTCAGTTAGAGGCAGTCACTGTAGTTGAGGGGGGAAGGGTTTCAGGTGGGAAATCCTTAGTCCCTGACTCTGATGATGCCACTCAACACCTTTTTAATCTGAATAGCCCTACTATAGCTGCTGCTGATCTGGAGGTCCATAATTTGTTGGCACTTAATTGTTCTCCTGCTGAGAAGAGACATTTGGAGGATATTACTCAAGATGAGAGACTTTTAGATATCAATCCACACAAGCTTGATGATTGTACACTTAATAGTCTCACTGATGTGCTGACTGACGAGTGACAAGTTCAAAAAAGTAACAAATAGAAGAAATGTATGCTGGAATTAAAACAATTTCTAGAAGTTCAATCCTGGAGGGGCCTTCCATAAATCTACAAGTTGAACCACATCTTAGAATTAGAGGGAAGGGGAAAACCTTTTCTTAATGATCAATATTTTATGTTGGAATATAAGGGGAGTGGCACATCCCTCCTCAATCAAGAGATTAAAATATCTCATCATAACTCACAAAATTTGGTGCTTTGCTCTTTTAGAACCCTTGGTCACAAAATATCCTTAAAAACATTGTTAAAAAGTTCCCTAAGTTTACACATTTTGCCATTTTGAACAATAAAATTTAGATCTTTGCTAGATTTGAGTTACAATGGTTTGTGCTACTTAACCATTCCCAATTCATACATATTCAATTCTCTATTGGTGTTCATTTGGGGAATGCTACTTTTGTTTATGCCAGCAGCCATGCTAGTCAACAGCAGATCCTTTGGCAGGATTTACTGCATATTGGTCAGTTTATTGACTCCTTCTGGATATTAGGAGGAAACTTTAACTGTGTTACTTCACCTTCTGAAAAAGAGGGGGCAATTCTCTTTTACCTTCTGCTATGGTCAGGTTCAATGATTTCATCCAGGACGCTGCACTTTTTGATCTAGGCTTTCAAGGACCCCAATTTACTTGGAGGAGGGGCACTCTGTGGGAGAGGCTGGATAGAATGCTGGGCAATTCCAAGTGGTTCCAAACTTTTCCTTATACTATTGTCTCTCATCTTGCTATGACTCGGTCTGACCATAGACCTATACTTTGTTCCATCCAGAACTCATCCAGCTTTGGAGGCACCCTCTTTAGATTTCAGAACATGTGGAATTTGCATCCTGATTTTCTCCAAGAAATTGACAAGGTCTGGATTGTTGAGCCTAATGGTAACCCATGGGTTAATCTTTGGAAACTACAAAATAAGGTAGCCTTACATCTTTGAAGATGGAATTGGGATAAGTTTGGGAATGTTCAAGATAAGCTTAAAGCTGCTTAAGAGGAGTTTTTCAGGTTGGAAGC
>JXCR01147018.1:36519-52707 GCA_002079205.1 Phalaenopsis hybrid cultivar | reverse complement strand
GTGAAAATTTTTTTTTTTTTTTTTTTGATTTACTTCTTTATGGAAATGTCTTATTGTGTTTACTTCTTATTGCTATATTTTTTCTTTTTCTAATGCTATTGCTTTGCTTTCCTTATGGAATGGATAGATCTTGGTGGAGTAGCACTCTCATGTGTAGGAAACAATATTTCATTCTTGATGGAATTGATAAGTCTGTAGCAATTCAACTCTCTGTTTTAATCTAGTTTGCGTAGGAAAGAAAATGGTATTTTTTTTGCAAACAGATAGTCATATTTTTTATTTCATTCCTCATATTTGTTTTGTTGTTTGGATTGTTTANTTGGTGGAGTAGCACTCTCATGTGTAGGAAACAATATTTCATTCTTGATGGAATTGATAAGTCTGTAGCAATGCAACTCTCTGTTTTAATCTAGTTTGCATAGGAAAGAAAATGGTATTTTTTTTTCAAACAGATAGTCATATTTTTTATTTCATTCCTCATATTTGTTTTGTTGTTTGGATTGTTTTAAATTTAATTTATGCAATTTGCTAGGTTTAAATTGGAGTGTGAACTGACTGCTTCAGCTTTGTTGCACTTGCCAGATGTTTTTACTCCCCTAATCCATAATCCAACGGGATTTACTAAATTCGGGATTTAAGTCAAAACAGAAGAGAGACGGGATTCAACATCCGACTCCCAAAGAGCACTTGCCGAAGTTTACGATTCTTAACGTTTGTCAGAGTTTAAATTAAATCCTGCTACCAAACAACCCTTGACGTGACAGTGGAGAATCTGAGATGAAAGCAGGTGAGGTAACGTCTTCTTATCCGATCTCCCTCTCGAAGGCGGCGGCAGTACTCTCCCGTTTTGCCGCCTCTGATACGGGTGCACGACCGGAGGTTACCGCTTACCTGAGGCGCTCTCTCACAGCTTTTAAAGAGCTAGTGGCTGTACATCGCGATATCCGTGCCCACCCTAAAATCTCCCATGTTGAAGAGGAAGAGTGCACCAACAAAAATGATGATAATAGACATACGACGAAGAAGAAAAAGAGGAAAGGAAATTATTATGAAGTAGAAGCCCATGTAGCGAATTCAGTGTTCGAGCAACAGGAGGAGATGGGTGGGAGTAGCAAGAAGAAGATGGAAGCCTTGGATTCTGGGAAGAATTCTGAAAAGAAGAGACATTGGAAGGAGAACAAGAGGAAGGAGTACCAATTGCCCGAAAATGGAAGGGTGGGTTTTGTTTCAGAAAATATGAATACTGAAAGGAAAAAAAGAAAGCTTTCAGATGCGGTGCAAGGAAAAGTGGACAAGGAAATGAGCCAACATGAGGGAAAAAAGAAAAAGAAAAGAACTATCTGAGTAAGATTTTTTTTCTTATGATTATTTTAGGATTGTAAAACATGATTATTTGGGCATCACGTGGCAGAATTCCACTCACATATATTTGTTTCTGATTTTTTTAAATCTAAGTTATATTCGTTAGTTTGCTTTATGAAAACTTTAATGCTGTTAAAAATGTGTCATATTCAAATGTAATTGTTGTTTTAGTGTTTTTTNTCCTGGAGGTTAGATAGGTTCCATTAGTGTGTAGAGAGCTTGCTAGAGCGTGTAATTGTGAGGAATTATTCAAGAAATTGTAAGAGTGGAGGGAAAGTGAGAGATTTCTTCCTCCTTGCTACTTCGAAGAGGAATTCTGTGTGCTGTAAAGAAAGGAAGAGATTCAGAGGAACTTCAAGGAGTGTTCTTGGGGAGAAATTTAGAGATAAGTTATTTACTTGTTATAGTTTGTATGACTTTGATTTTATATATGAATTTTGAGTTTTGTTGTGCTTTCCGCATGAGTTCTGAGTAGTTTTCTCTATCTTTCTCCTTTTCTCGAGATTTGTGAAATGGTGATTTGAATTGGTGAAGCCATAAAAATAATTAAGAAATTGTGATGATATTTTCACTTCAATCTTAATTTACTTTCAATCTGGTCAATTGATTTGTTAAAATATGTTGAGTTTTAAAACTAAAGGGAAGATTACATCTAAGATTCAGGGAGGTTAAAGCCGTTGGAAGTTGGGTGCAAATAAATAAGGAAATATCACTATCGGGCGTATAATTGGAGATTTTAGAGTGATAGACTAAAATCCCCAATTCGGTCCTATCGTTTGGGTGCTGATTTGTAGATGTTAGCCCTCAGGTGAGGGGAACGTGGGACCTCCGAAGTGAGAGCCGGTATCCTCCCAGCCTAGCCGTAGAATTAGTAACCAAACATAGGATTAGTCAATGTTCATTATGCCTAAACCAATGGGTAAAGAATAAGAATGCTCCTATTTGGCATAATATAAATTGAACTAATTCATTTTATCCATTCAGTATAATTTCTTGACAAGGAGAAGGATGCTTTCTTATATATTGAATATCACAAATTAAACCCTTCTTTTTATCTTTAGTTATTTATTAGTTATCCAAATTATCTACTTATTTCAATTGTGTATTAGTGATAAATAAGCAAATTGAATGTCATTGTTGTAGTTGAAGTATTACTTTTTATTACGCCTTAGTCCGTAGTATTCTATTTCTCCCTGTGCGATCAATTACTAGGACTTTATTAGAGCCCTATATTACTTGAGCGATACATATACTTGCGTTGACAAATTTGACATTGACATTATTGAATATTATACCTATACATATTTATTAAATCAAACACATATATAAAGTCACAGTCAAGATTTTTGACACCGTTACTGGAATTTAAATCTTCTAGTAGCGTCATCAAATTCTTGTAATTGTCGATTTATAAAAAGAAAAGGGTCGGTTACTTAGTAAGTGGGGTCTTTATGGGGGAACTCAAGATGAGTCACCCTTAGGACTGTTGGACCTTAGAATTGACCCTGGGTGTTGGTCTAGGGCTAAGACACTCACTTGCAATCACTTGCTCTCACAATCACTCACTACTCAAAACTCAAAATTTCTAGCCTAGGTCCCTTGATCTTTTTGGGATACTCGTGTAGATGGTCCCCTAAACCTATCAGCCTAGGGCTATAGTTTAATTACAACTAGTAAATAGAGGACCCAAAATGGGATTTCCTTTGGTCCATAACTCATTTAGGATGATGAGACCCAATCCTATAAAAAATACCCATTTTGGCCTTTTGCCCGTAAATACCCCCAAATTACCTATACACCCTTGAAACCCTAAACTTTGCCAAAATTCCCAAGTTTGCCCAAAATACCCAAATTTGATCAAAATTCATTTCAAACCCTTTGAAAACCTGCAAACACCCAAATTACCCAAAATCTCCAAAAATGGCCAAATTACCAAAATACCCCTCCATAGCCCAAAATTCCAAAAATTCCAAAAAAATCTTAATAAATCACAAATATTTCTAATTTCATTTTTTGCAACTTCCACATGACCCAATTTGGGTTAAAATTTGGCTAGGTGTCCCAAACAAACTTGCCTCTTTAAGGGTTTCACCCACATAATTCTTAAATTGAATCACAAGTGATAATTAACCTATTCTTAGGGATAATTTAGACATCAATGTTCACTGATCATTAAGGGTATTTACAGGATGACTTATTAAGCAGCATAATAAGTTTAAAAGAACTCGAGATTTTCCACCAGGTAGCGAGAGAGTAGCAAGGACCTGCTTCTTTCTCTAGATCTTTTGGATACCTCAGAGATCTACTCAACTTAATATATTTTGCTTGACAACATCATCCTTAACTAAAATCCTAAGGACCCACCAAGATATGACCTAGGAATAGATAGGTCATCAAAATATTACTTCCCTATTTTATATAACTGCCTTACCATGCCTTTTGAGTTTCAGGTGGTGGAACGAGAAGACTCGTCAGGTATGTTTTTACGGTTTACAACATTGTACTTTCATACTGTACTTTTATACCTACAAAGTTTGCATGCAAAAAAACGACGCCACCTTGCATGAAAACTGAAACTATGAGGATAATCACAAAACAAAACCAAAATAAAAATCAACCAAGATAAAATTCACGACCAAAACATTCAAAATATAAAACAACTCAAAATTTAATCACAAACATCACATAAAACTATAATTTCAACTAAATTAAGCTGTCTCTACCAGATGATCGGGAATTCCTCGGAGGAGGTAACCTATGCTAACGAGGCTTCCCACGGTCTAAATGAAATTATGGAACTCATTAAGTTGAGTTTAGTAAATTCATTTGGACATAAAATGTCTCCATTGGAAGATCGGGAACCCCTAGGAGGAGGTAACCTACGGTTGCTAACGAGGCTTCTATCTCTATAGGATGATCGGGAATTCCTCGGAGGAGGTAACCTATGATTGCTAACGAGGCTTCCCTCTCTATTGGAAGATCGGGAACCCTCGGAGGAGGTAACCTACGGTTGCTAACGAGGTTTTCCGCTAAATTAAAATGTCCTTATTGGAAGATCGGGAACCCCTCGGAGGAGGTAACCTACGGTTGCTAACGAGGCTTCCCAAGGCTAAATGAAAGTATGGAACTCATTAAGTTGAGTTTAGTAAATTCATTTGGACTAAGTGAATCCATGAAATTATGGAACTCATTAAGTTGAGTTTAGTAAGTTCATTTGGACTAAGTGAATCTAATAAAAAATAGTGATGTCAGAATGAGGGAACCGTAGGATCCTAACCGGTGTTGCTCTAATCAACTTTAACATGCCCGCATAAAATTTAAAGAGCTTCAACCATAAGGCCACCTGATTTGACATTATAACTTGGCACACTAGAAAACTCAAACTCGTCACGGTAAGGAGGTTGGAGCTAGCATGTTGGGCAGCATGCCTGTCTTCCCCAACTAAACCAATCTTCCTTTCTTAGACTTAAACAACAAAGCCATAAGTCTTCGAGTTTTCTTGCTTATGCAACGTAAATCCTCACATTATTTTTAGGCATTTGTACAGTCGTGCTATACAATATAAGCCCCAACTCGTCTTAGGATTTTGAGGTTGTCGTTTGTCACAACCTAAATCCTCACATCTTTCAGGCTATTTGTGTGGTAGTTTCACAGAATGTAAGCCCTAACTAATAAAATTGGTAGGTTAAAACACCTAAATATCTCTCCTAAAAATTGAAGCCAAACATTAGGATAGCTTGGGAAGTCACCGAGGTTCACCTCTGGATCCATGACATCCTCTAGTTCTTCCTCCTTTGGATTCTACAACAGAATGTTCTAAATTTGAACCAATCCCCTTTCACACTTCTACGCCAGATCTCATTGAAAACTCATACCCTTTGAAACTCCTTGAAGATAATATTTCGTGATTTTTATCGAGAGTCTTCTTAGTGACTTTGGTCATTTAAGATGTAATTAACTATAGGGGCTTGCCCTTATAGGAAGCTTGTCTGAACCCAGCTTAATATAAACACAATTTAATTCTTTATATTAAATAGGGGAACTTTTTGACAAATACAATGGTTTCGCAGAACAAACTAATGTCATATATTCCTTAGTTTATTTGATCGAGCCTCATCCTCAAGTTTTGTGTTCATCCTTTGGGATATATACATGATTTGAGGTACAATGTTCTTTTATTTAAACTATGAAAAATATGGGATCAATTTGATTTCATTTCTTTCTAAAACTAATTATATATATGTAAGTTAAAATGTCCTTCCAAACCGTGGGATGGGATTTCGATTCCGGGAACCGATAATTTCTTACGGGCAACTCCTTCAACCAAAAATAATGCCGCCAGCTTCTAGCGACTCCACTAATGAAAAGCTTTTCTCTCCATACAAATCAAGAAATGTTATCTTCGCACCATCAGTAATATGTCCATGCCCCTCTTGGACCAAATTTCCTTCTTTCGTTGGCATACTTTACCCATTTTTGTCTTTGGAAGGTACAACCAACTCCTTGGACTTCAGGACTAGTTGTTCAACCATCTTTGAACAAAGGGGTTCAGAAGGCCATTAAGGACTCCTTAAATTTTCATGTGGGGTCGGACCACCAATAGGTGTGTCGGTGGACTAGTTTCACCTGGGTGTTGTGCGTTGTAATGTTGGTCCCACACTGGGTCCTAAACTTTGCATTTCTTCATCTCCTTCGGGTTTGGTTTGCTTTTTTGTGAATCAAGCCAAGTTGTTGGACCTCTTTGCGCTTACTTAATTTGCTAATTGCAGCTCTTCAATTCTTTAATCACAACTGAATAACAAATTTAAAAATAAAATAATAAAGAATGTCCAGTTCATAAGACAAGTGCTTCAATTTGAGTACTTCTGTCAAAACTGCAAGGCACGGGACATCGCTGACTTTCAGAAATTCTTCAAATGACAGGGACAATTTCTTCGCCAAGGTTGATCTTTTCTTTTGCCTCTGAAATGGAGTTCGCTGTCAATAGGGATGAACTGCCTCACCTGGCAGTTATTAAATTTGGACAAGTGTTCGATGATATTGGAGTCAAGTTCGTAAAGGTTGCTGTCACAGTGATGAAGTTTGAAACAGATAAGTCCATGGAGCCTGTTGTAGAGTTCAACTTGAAGTCTACCAAAGAATTCTCCCCTTCAAAGGTGTTGATTGAAAATATCCCTACTAGTGTTGAAAAGTCTGTCGTTGGGAGCGTTGAAATTTCTCTGAGAAATGTTTTTACTCCTACTACCGGGTACACTGTCACCGTGCTAACTATTTTGCCGAGTAAGGGAAAAGAAATTCTACATGAGGAAGAGTCAGTTGACGCTTATGCCCCACTACTTTCTGGATTCGAGATTGGGTCCAATTCGAAGCCTGCACAACTGATAAAGGCATAGGAAGGAAGGTGCAACCAGGAAATCTTGAAAGCCAAACTAACTCGGCAATCCCACCAACAACAGGCACAATAATATTACCAATCTAGCCAACAACCGCCTCAGGGAAGATCATACCAAGCAGAGAATAAGAGGATATCATTAACAGAATGATAGAAAGTGGTGTATTCCTTCAAACAGGAAGCCGTGTCGAAGATGTTCCATGAATTGCTAAAGGAACAAGGATTTAGTCAACCAAAGCCAAAAAAGCAAGAGGAGGCCAGCATGAAAGACCATCCTTAATACTGCCCATACCACCAGTTACTCGGCCACACTGTAGAAAACTGCTTTATCTTCAAAGATTTGCTTGAGGAGAGTTTCAAAACTGGAAATGTAACTATCCCGAAAGAGTATTTGAAAGAAATTGAAAAAGGTTTCATAAATATGATTTCAGTTGATTTAATTAACTTCCACACAACCACATCAGTGCTCAACAAAAGAAATGACACTCTTCAGAATTCCCCAATTGATCCAAAAGTAATCAAAGGAAACTCGATTAACGCTAAGTTGGAGAGACTCTGAACCAATATTGCGCGATTATCTGAAGAACAAAGAAAAGATATGAATGATGAAAATTACAATGTGCCAGATTACATGGATGAAGGATTAACAGAAATCAATGTCTTCGAGACCTGGTCTAAGTTATCTGCACGTGACGCTCCATCCTCTGGTGAGGAGAACGCCGTGGATGAGAGGAAAGGGGCCACCCAATAAAGAGATGAACAGATCAATCGTCTCGAAAAGAAAATTGAAGAATTGATGACCGCTATGATTACAATGCAAAGACAGTCACAATCACCGCAGATGACACTTCCATAAATGAACCAACCAGAAATCATTCATGTTGCAGATGAAAGGAAAGAGTTCACCTCTGATGAACAACCGAAGAAATACTCTATCTAAAGCGCCATACCAAAAAATGAATTTAAATAAATTGTTGAACAAGTTCGGGAGGCCTTAACCTAGTCTAAGGGTGGTGCATTTGTTTTAAAGGGTAGACCCTACCCAGAGGAGTTGGATGTCGTACCCTACCCCAAGGGTTTTGTGTCACCAAAATTTAAGCTATTTGACGGGACTGAAAATCTCAAACAGCATATAGCACATTTCCGAGCCAGCTGTGGCAACATAAGAAACAACGAAGCTTTACTCTTCCAACTGTTTGTTAGTAGCCTGTCAGGAATAATGTTTGATTGGTATGCCGAGTTGCCCAACGGAGCGGTGAAGACATTTGATGAGTTAGAGTTGCTGTTTGTAAAAAGATTTGCTGGAGTGCAGCATCATGTTTTTATTGGAGATCTCGTGGTAGGAAAACAAAAGCCTAACGAAACTTTAGGGATTATATTTTGAGGTGGAGAAACCTTAGCATGAAATGTGAACCTCAGCTACAGGAACATCATGTGATTGAGATCCTACTCAAAAACATCCATGGGCAAATAGCTTTCATGCTTAAGGGACTTATCATCAAGTCTTTTAAGAAGTTACTTAGTAAAGCTGACAATCTGCAAGAAGAAGTCAAGTATAAGGATTCTCACGAGATGGACGCGAAGACCATGATAACCAAAATGATCGAGAAGAAATATGGGACAGTTGCTGTGGTTTGCAGGGGAAAACGACAACTGAAAATACAAGCAGAGCAACGTCAACAAACCTTCCAACAACCTCGTCAGAATATTCAACAATCATCTCAGCAGAGACCTTACTAGACATATGAAAAATAAGTTCCAATCATGAACACTCGATCAAATGGGATATATTCTTTTAAATACGAAGCAATAAAAAAGATGTTCCGCAGTCTAATCAAGAATACTGAGTTCAGGTTACCTAAGCCGAAGAAGCTTGATGATGTCAATAAGAAAGGACATCCGAGATATTGCCCGTACCATAGATTCATCAGACACACCATAGAAGAGTGTTGCAGTTTCAAAGACTTGCTTGAGGAGAAGTTCAAGAATGGGGACGTAATAATCCAAGAAGAAAATTTGAAAGAAACCTTAAAGAGGTTCTATCAATATGATTTTGGTCAATTTGTTTGTCCAACCCATTCCTATGCAACTGCCAACGAATGAAATGCCTCTTGGCTACTATTATATTACTAATTTTGTTTAAATGAGAAATTAACATGATCAATGTTAGTCTATCCCTCCCTCCCACCGCAATTAATGAAAAGAAAGGGTTTGTTGTTGTTCAGGATTGTGCAATATTTAAAAAAAAATTGATCACCTCAAATAAAACTTTGGATGTTTTGATAAGACTATGACTTCAGGGGAGAATGAAATTGATGCCCTAATAACTGAGTCATCCACTTTAAAGAATCTGGACTGGATCTTAAGTTGATTTTAAAATAAGATAGTGTGATTGAAATATGAGTAATTGACTCGGGATATCACAAGCCTTTTAAGTTCCTGCCACGTGACTGGGTCCTGACTTTCAAACGAGTAATAATATCCCATAATTCGACTTAAGAAACATTTAAGGATTTTTAGTCAGGGGAATTTGTACATTCAAAATCTTTAGAAGAAATATGTTTTGCCAGATATAGTAATTCTCAGAAAACAAAGGGAGCAAAAAAATTGTTGTGTGAAAATTCCCCGAGAAGAAGCTTGAGGTGAGCTTATAATAAAAAATTGGTGTCTGAATTAAGGCATTCAAAATCTTTAAATCATGCTCTACTAGATATAGTAATTCTCAACAAAACATGAGGAAAAAAGGGATTATGTGCAAAGTTTGAAGCAAAAAAAAAAAAAATCAAAGCAAAAGAAAAGTCTCCCTGAAAAGAAGCTTAAGGTGGACGTATAATAAAAAATTGGTGTCCGAATTTCCCTTAATTAACGAAACTTAATATGTTCTCTTAAGAAAATTTTTCTGATATTTTATTCAAGAAAAAGTTCAACGATCTTGAGTCTTTTGGTCGGTTATAAATTGACTCAAAAATATCTTTGGAAAACGAAAAAAATGTTTTTCTCAAACGACTAAAATTCTGAAATCTTCTTAGGCTAAGAAAGAAAGAATTAAAGAATTGACGATGATATTAGCAGTTAATGGAAATTCAAACCTGAAATCATATCCTTCAGTGTCCAACAAATACAACTCCAACTTTAACTCAAAGAACATTAGAAAGATTTCTTAAAGGAAACTTCAACAACCTTTACAGAATCTGCAACAACTCAAATGATGAGTGCTACAAATGAAGCTACAAACCTGCGGCCTCTTCAGCCATGGTATCCGTAGAAATAACGCATTTGTTATGTGTACTTGAAAGAATATAGTTTCGATGGTACCTTAGTAATGAGCTATTTTCTACACTTGTCATTTGTGAGTGGATGATACTTCAAGAAGTACTGTACCTTGCAATGTTTTAGAGACAAAAACTCATTCTTAGAAGCTCAGACGTCATGCTTGTCTGTAACTGGGTCCAAATCCTAACAAAAAGAAAAGAAAATGATAAATTTATTGAGTTCTAGGTTTCTTATTCTTTGCTTGTGTAGCACAATTACCTTGGTCTGCACCAGTTTTCTTCACATCCTTGCGAAATTTCACATTCAGCACAAAATCTCATAAAGTTTCACAATTTTTCCTCATCAATGTAAATTTTCATGAATTCTACTAGCTTCCCACAAAATCAAAATGTGATATTTTATAGGATGAGGATTTCACCTCTGAAGCCTTAGAACAAATGCCAAGCTATGTAATGTTTATGAATGATATTCTCAACAAGAAAAGGAAGTTTGAAGATAATGATATTGTTGCACTTAGTGGGGAGTGCGCTGCTATAATTTAGAAAAAGCTTCTTGAAAAGCTTAAAGATCCTAGTAGCTTTATAATTCCATGTGCGATAGGAGACATATTTTGTGGGAAAGCTTTATGTGATATAGGTGCAAACATTAACCTTATGACATTATCAATATTTTGAAGATTAGTATTGGGAGAAATAACCCCTACTACTGTAACTCTGCAGTTAGCAGATCGTTCAATAACGTACCTTAAAGGAGTTATAGAAGATGTCCTACTGAAAGTGGATCAATTTATCTTTCCCCTTGATTTCATTATGTTGGACATGGAGGAAGATAAAGCGATACCTATCATTTTGGGGAGACCTTTCCTAGCCACAAGAAGAGCAATGATAGATGTGTAGAAAGTGGATATAACAATGCGCGTCAATGATCAAGCTGTTACTTTTAACATTTTAAGATCAATGAAATATCCGACAAAAGGTAAAGATGATGAATGCTAAAGAATGAATGTTATAAGATATCTTAGTGAATGCCATTTCAAAACTAATTATGAAAAAAAATATGAAGTAAAAGATTTGGAACACGAGCAAGAAAAGGAATTAGATCAATGTGAAGATCTTTTTAAGGAAGATTCAAAATATGTTCGGAAAAGTTTTGAAATTTTGGACACGATAGACAAAAATAAATCATTTTGTCCATCAATAAAAAAACCTCCATAACTTAAGTTGAAGTTACTTCCTGATCATTTAAAACATGCCTTTTTAGGAGACTCCTCTACTTTACTAGTTATAATTTCCTCAAAGTTAACGATGGAAGAAGAAGAAAGATTGAAGAAAATTTTGAAAAATTTTAAGAAAGCCTTTGGTGGACAATACCTGATATTAAAGGAATCAATCCTTCAATTTGTATACATATAATTCATATGGAAGAGAACTGCAAACCCAGGGCTGATCCTCAAAGGAGATTGAATCCTATAATGAAAGAAGTAGTAAATAAAGAAATTTTAAAGTGATTAGATGTTAGAATTATCTACCCTATTTTAGATAGTGCATGTGTTAGTCCAATTCATTGCATTCCTAAGAAAGGAGGAGTAACTGTGACTATGATTTAACATATTGAGTTAATACCTACTAGATAAGTCATAGGGCGGCGAATATGCATTGATTATAGAAAACTAAATCTTGTCACTAGGAAAGATCATTTTTCATTACCATTTCTAGATTAAATGCAGGATAATAGCTGGGCATAAATACCTTTTTTTTTCTGAATGGATATACTGGTTATCACAAAATTCAAGTAACTCTTGAGGATCAAGAGAAAACAACTTTTACCAGTCGTTATGGTACATTTGCTTTTAGAAGAATGCCCTTTGGTTTATGTAATGCACCTGCTACATTTCAAAGATGTGTGAAAACAATTTTTTATGATTTAATTGAAAAAGGGATTGAAGATATGGATGATTTTTCAGTGTTTGGAACTTCGTTTGACTCATGTTTAGAACATTTATCAAAAGTTCTTAAGCACTGTAAAGAAACAAATTTAGCCCTTAATTGGGAAAATGCCAGTTTATGGTAGCAAGAGGAATTACATAAAATATCAAAAAATGGTGTGGAAGAAGATACTGCTAAAATCCAAGTCATCGCTAATTTACCTTATCCAACAAATGTAAGGGAAATTAGGAGTTTTTTAGGACATGCTGGATTCTATAGATGATATGTTAAAGACTTTTCAAAAATTGCTAAGCCTTTATGCCATTTATTAGAGAAAGATGCAATTTTCAATTTTGATGAAGAGTGCCTAAAAGATTTTAAGTTATTAAAAGAAAAATTTGTCACTACACCAATTATAGTTTCACCAGATTGGGTAAAATTTTTTGAACTAATGTGTGATGCCAGTGATTATGCTATTGGAGCTATTTTAGGACAAAGATATGATAAAATTTTCAAAGTCATTTGCTATGCTAGTAAAAATTTTAATGAAACCCAAAATAATTATACAACAACTGAAAAAGTGTTATTAGCAATAGTATATGCCTTTGATAAATTTAGATCATATTTAATTGGTTTTGAAATAAGTTTAGGACTTCTTGTTGGTTTGGTAATGATTTCTAATTTTAAACTAAAGTGTGGTTTTTTTTCCTCCATGGATTCTGAGTAGTTTTCTTTATCTTTCTCCTTAAAAAGAAATGTAATTAAAGTGTTGGATGGAAGTTATGGAGAGTATTAATCTTTAATGTTAGAAGAAGTTGTGATTATTTAAATCGATGTAATTCATGTACTTCTAGATCTGGCCTATCTATTTATTAAAATTTGTTGTGAGAACATGTAAGAACCGGGTTGATATTATCTCAATCAAAAATTGGAAAGAATCACATGAGGTTGTATGAATGAGAATGTAATTCATATGATTTAATTCAAATAAATAGGGAAATAATCTTTGAAAGGTTTAGAGTTAGAGGACTTTAAAGTGGCAAGTTAAAGCCCCCAACTTGGTTTATTATTTTAGGTTATGATACGGAATTTTAGCCCACAGGTGGAGGGAATTGAGGGAAGTCTAGAGTGATAGCTAGTATCTTCCCTCCCTAGCCAGTCTTCAGAACTATTCAAACTTTAAATTAGCCAATGTTCTTTATAACATCACTACTAAGGGTATAAAATATTATTGCTCCTATTTGACATAACCCTATTTGCATACTTTCACAATAGAATTCCTATATTTATTACTGATTCATGATAAGAAGAAAAATATTGTTATATTTAGTGTTTTTATTTACATAAACTCAAGTTATCAGAAGTTATTACTGTTTTGTAAAAATATCAAAAATACCAAAAAGATTTGAATTTTAATTACTACAAAAATATCTATAGTTTAAGTAATTGTCTTTTTGAATCAGAAAGTTTGTTGTTCAATAGTGCATATTGATAATTTTCCCTGTGGGTTCAACATTTAGGTCTCACTAAAAAAGTATTATATTACCTGATAACGATACGCATACTTGTAGTATCCCAATATATATAAATTAAAAAGTTAAATTATTATTTTCTCAAGGATCATGTTTTTGGTTCTGTTACAAAGTAAGGAAACATAAGTGAAAAATATAATAAAAGACATTGTTTTACTGTTGCATATAAACAATCGGGATCAGGCGCCTAGGCGCTAAGCTGTGGCGATGGTTTGGCATGTAGGCGCCAGCCCCAAAATTTTTGTTTTGTTGGTTTCTAAGTGTAACACAACAAGAATAAAGCCTTTAAACCAAAATTTCACATTAATTTAATATCAAACATTTTGTTTATGATCTCTTAAACATTTCTTTCTTCTCATTATAATTCTTAATTTGAGATTAATTCACCATTCTAACACATGGTTTACACAACACAAATATTTATTAATATCCACCAAGTGGCAATTCAATAGGTACTAAAAAGGTTTAGAACAATAGAAATGAAGAACACATCACAACACATCATCAAAATCAACTACAAGACTAAGTAGCACACTAAACATCCATTACTAAAGCTGAAACAAACATATAACTTAAACACTAGAACCCTTCCAATGATCATCCCTTATTGATCTCATTCTCGTCACCCTTTTCACATGCCAAATTTTTGCTATCAAATGTTTGGAAGAAAGGAGTACGAGGAAATCTCATGGCCTTTTTTTGTCGATCTAATTGTTCTCGATATACATAGTTGCCTGATAATCCTGATAGCAAGCCATGTGATTGGATTGGAGTTCATCTGCCACTCCAAAGTTATTACTCGTTTCACCAACTGANGTGATGTTTGTGATTAAGTTTTAAGTTGTCTTATATTTTTGAAATGTTGTGAGGTATTTTTGTTTGAAATTTATTTTTTGGTTTTGGTTTTGTTTTGTTTTTAACATGCAAGTGTTTTTAATTCAGTAAGTATGGTACAAGCATAAAAGAAAAGCAATAGAGAAGTACAAGAAAGACTGTAAAATGCTGTAAATTGTAAAAGTGTACGTGACGAGTCTTCTAATTCCACCACCTGAACTCAAAATGCATGTCAAAGTATTTTTGTATGTAGAGCTCTGGAACCTTCCTAACTCTATGTTGTGTATTGGGGGTTCTTAAATTTTAAGGATAATATTATTAAGCAAAACATATTAAGGAAACTCAAAATGCATGTCAGAGCATTTATGTATATAGAGCTAGAAAAGTAACTGGAATCTTCCTAACTCTATGTTATGTATTGGGGGGGGGCCCTTAAATTTTAAGGATAATATTATTAAGCAAAACATATTAAGTTTAATAGATCCCGGGGTCCTTAAATTTTAAGGACAATATTATTAAGTAAAACATATTAAGTTTAATAGATCCCTTCCTTAAATTTTAAGGATAATATTATTAAGTAAAACATATTAAGTTTAATAGATCCTTAAGGGNTACAAGAAAGACTGTAAAATGCGGTAAACTGTAAAAGTGTACCTGGCGAGTCTTCTCGTTCCACCACCTGCAGCTCAAAATGCATATCAGAGCATTTATGTATATAGAGCTGAAAAAGTAAAGTTTTGGAAACCTTCCTAACTCTATATGTGTATTGAGGGTCCTTAAATTTTAAGGATAATATTATTAAGTAAAACATATTAAGTTTAATGNCTCTATGTTGTGTATTGAGGGTCCTTAAATTTTAAGGATAATATTATTAAGTAAAACATATTAAGTCTAATAAATCTCTAAGGTATTCACCAGATTAAGAGTAGGGAGCAGGTCCATGCAACCTTCTTTATGTCTGGTTAAGGTATTCACCAGATATTAAGTTTAAGAGATCCCTAAGGTATTCACCAGGCTAAGAGTAGGGAGCAGGTCCATGCAATCTTCTTAATATCTGGTAAAAGCCTTGAAATTTTAAGGATAATATTATTAAGTAAAACATATTAAATTTAATAGATCCCTAAGGTATTTATCCAGGTTAAGAGTAGGGAACATGTATTAAGTTTAAGAGATCCCTAAGGTATTCACCAGGCTAAGAGTAGGGAGCAGGTCCATGCAATCTTCTTAATGTCTGGTAAAAGGCAATTCACCAGATTAAGAGTAGGGAGCAGGTCCATGCAACCTTCTTTATGTCTGGTAAAAGACCACACCAGATTAAGAGTAGGGAGCAGGTCCATGCAACCTTCTTTATGTCTGGTAAAAAGCCTTGACACCAGATACCATCTTAATGTCTGGTAAAAGCCTTGAGTTCTTAAGGATAATATTATTAAGTAAAACATATTAAGTTTAAAAGATCCCTAAGGTATTCACTAGAAGTAGGGAGCAGGTCCATGCAACCTTCTTAATGTCTGGTAAAAGGCCTTGGGTCCATTTAAATTTTATTATGTTGCTTAATAATTCATCCTTGGAACAACCTTATGCTCAGTGAACATTGATGTCTTGATTAGTCCCAAGAATAAGGTAAATGTCATTTACCATTCAATTTGAAAATTATGTGGGAGAAGACCCTTTAGGAGACAAATTACTATTATTAAGAACACTTATCCAAATTTTAGTCCCAATTGGACTTGTGGTGTTTTAAAAGAGTTTGATTATGTTGATTTTTCTAATCCTCTTTTAACAAGTGGATTTCAACTTAAGTTCACCACTAAGTCCTTAAGACTTAAGTGAATGTATTAAGTATGTGTATTCATTTTGAAAAGATTTATTA
>JXCR01147018.1:936-22658 GCA_002079205.1 Phalaenopsis hybrid cultivar | reverse complement strand
TCTTACCTACTAAATGCTAGAGGTTAAGATCAATATGTGGAATTTCAAGTTGAGTAAAAAGAAGAGTTTTGAATTTCTAATGGTGGGGTACCTCTTCTAATTTTCTAAGACTAGTCAATAGAAAAGTCCTATGGCTAGACCTAGGCTACTAAAGAAGTTTTCTAGACCTCAACCAAAAATGAGGTCAACACTTTTATAGTGTCTTAGTCAATGGCAAGTCTTATGCCTTTTTCTCTGATCATATAGGCATCAAGCAAGGAGACCCACTTTCTCCCACTATTTTCATCATGGCTTTTGATTACTTCTCATGCCTCATTAATAGTATGTAGAGAAAACACCCCCATGTACAATACAGGCATAAATCCAAGGTGTTAGTATGTAATTTAGCCTATGTTGATGACGCTATCATTTTTACCAATGCATCTAAAACCTCCTTCAAAATCTTGGTAAAGTACCATAAAACTTCTCAGCAAAACTCTGGTCTCCTTTTCAACAAAGCTAAGTGTCACATGTATTTTAGAAATTCAATTACTTATGCTATTACCACTTGGGCCACCAATTTTACTGTTTTCTTTAAAGCACCTCTACCTTTACTATACCTTGGTGTTAACCTTCTTCATGGAAGAAGGAAGCAAACATAATTTGATGTTGTTATAGATAAAATTAAATCTCTTAGTCATGATGGGAAGAATGTATTTCTCTCCTTTAAAGGGAGATTAACCTTGTTACAAAGTGTACTACATTCTCTACCTTTATACACTATGCAAGTTCTCTCTATGAAAATGAGTACACAGAAGAAATTAGATCATATTTTCAACAAATTTCTTTGGGCTGGTGAAGGTTCCTCCAAAATTTGGACACATTGCCACAAAGGGTGCAAACCTTGTCTCTCCGGAGGTTTGGGTTTCAAAAAATTTAAACATATTCTCAATATTAATATGTGTAAGTTGTGGTTTAAGTTTAGGCTTGACTCTTCACTTTGGCTCAATTTTTGCAACACAAGTACTGCTCTCTTCATCACCCTTCTTCGGTTCAATGGAAAGTTGGGGATTCTAAAACTTGGAAGGCCATTTTAAAGGCTATATACGTGGCTAACAAATTTATTTTTTGGGACATTGGTGAGGGAAAGGTTTCCTTTTGGCATGAACATTGGGGGCTTTCTAATTCTCATGATAATGATTCCAATTTGTTTAATGATATGTTGGTTTCTGATTGCTGGGACAATGGTCAATGGGACATGAACAAACTTAGGGAGATGTTGGGGGAGAATGTTGAACCTAGTGCTAAAATTCCTTTATGTCATGATAAGCCTGATAAGCATATATGGAGATTTTTTTCCAATGCTTCAATTTCTAAAATGCTATATTCTAATATGTATAGTTTTGATTATTGGAAATGGGGAAAGGTGAATTGGCATAGTTATATGTCTCCTTCTATTTCCTTCTTTCTATGACATTTTTTCTTTTCCCTGCTTCCACTTATTGACATTTTGAAATTAAAAGGGTTGAGATTGGCGTCCAGATGTTACCTTTGCAGGTGTGGGGAGGAGTCCATTGCACATCTCTTTTTTTAGTGTTCTTTTTCCCATTTTGTTTGGTTGAGATTGAGACATTTTTTTCAAGTTAAATGGCCTCATAGTGGTAATTTGGATGGCATTTTAGATGCTTGTAAAACTTCATTACATTTCAATAAGAAACTTTAATCTTTCCCTTTAGTGGTGTTATGGTTTATCTGGTTAGCCAGAAATGATTCTAAGCATGCCAAGTTTTCTATCCACCCCTCCATTATTGTCTCCTACATCCTCTCATATTATTTTAAAGCTATTAGAAGCTTTGGAATCTCTTTATCCAGTGCTACTAAGAATTAGAATATGGGTGGAAGGCCTTTATTAATTAGATGACAACCCCCTTGACATGATTGGGTCAAGGCAAATATTGATGGGAGCTGGACTCCTAACTTTGCTTGTGCGGGTGGTGTTTTCAAAAACTCTTTGGTTAAATTATTGCATTATTTTGCATCTCCTATCTATGCACAGAGCCCTATTGAAGCTGAGGGTTGGGTTGTTCTGTTAGCTGTTCAGATTGCTTTGATTTACAAATTTCCCTTTGTGGTCTTTGAAACAGACTCCATGTGTATTTTTAAAATTCTTATTAAGAGCTCTGCCCCCCTATGGAACTTGCTTTATCTTTTCAATAGAATATGGCACCTTCTTGATACTCATTCTATGTAGGTTCAGTTCTCCTTCATCCATAGGGAAGGTAATGCACCTGCTGATTTTTTGGCTAAAATTGGCCTTTTGAAGATCTCTGTGGGCCACCTCCCACCGTATATGCTAAGGAGATTCCTGCTTGGGGATAAATTGGACTCCCCATACATTCGTGCATGAATTTAGTTTTCTTGTTTTACTCTTCTGCAGGTCCCACTTGCATCAACTGGAGGATTCTCAGGAGGCTCACATCTTTCTTTCAATTCATTTTGATGTTGAAGTTATTTTTTTATTGATTGAATCCTTTATATAGATATACTGCTTGACTTTATTGTTGGGTTCCTTTTGCTCCCTGCGGTTTGGATGTTGTGTTGGACTTATAGTCACATTTGTAGCTCCAATTTGTAGCTTTTTTGTTTGAATTAAGGGTGGCGGGGTTTTTGCCAATCAATGGTATTTCAGAGTGAAGACCAAAATTTTCAAGCCAATTTGTTGGTCTATTGCCATCTCTATATGTATGGGAGTAAATGATCCTTTGTCCCAAACACAAACTTTGCTTGATATGAAACCAATATTTCAGATACCATGGAGTCGGTATCCTCCCTTCAAGAATATTGATTAAAATTTGACAATCAGATTCAACAACTAGGAATTTAATGCCACACTTTTGAGCCATACAGATTGCACAAAAAACTGCATGAGTTTCTTCTTCCAAAGGGTCCTCAGCCCTGGTGGGAGAATGAAAGTAGAATAAACAGTCACCTTTATCATTTTTGAACACTCCTCCTATCCCTGCATTAGGGGCAGAAAAATTGTCATCTGTGTTTACTTTTACCCATCCCTTTGAGGGGCAACTCCACTTAATAAGTTCATAATAGAGTTTTCTAGGATTGTCGGTAGTTGAGTTACACAGGATATCAGGTAGCTTTCTATGACAATACAATTTTTGTAGTTAGTTGTAACAGTTGCTAACAATGGCAGCAGCTTCCACATTGGCTTCCTCATACTTTAGCTTGTTTTTGGCCATCTAGACAAACCAAGCTATTATACAAGGTAGAGGGGGTAAATATTGAAAAGTCATGCGAGGATAGTAGAAAAGTGTTCGCCTTCAGTTTAGGAAATAATAGGTTCCACACTTCCTGAACAATAGCACGGTTAAAAAACAAATGCTGAAAAGTTTACTCGTGAGATTTACATAAAATACATCTGAAAGGCCCCCTCAAACCCTTTAATTTCAGTATATCATCAGTGGGAATAAAGCCATGAAGTAATCTCCATGAGAAGAAAGACATTGAGGGAGATAGAAATTTGTTCCAAACACTTTTACCCCAGGGGACCTCCTGCTGAGGGAAACAATAAATAAAGATAGAAGCAGACTAGGTCTGAGAAACATTCTTTTTCACAATTAGTCTGTCTTTCTTGGTGTTGTCAATAGAGAATTTCATAACCTTATGGAGTAGGCTATTATCAAGAATGTTCTGTAGAGCTTGCTGGTTCCAACTGCCATCATTTCATAATTCTGCCACCTGAGTTGAGAGATTAAAAGGAGAGAGGTATTGAGGATTGATTTTGCCTTCACCAATCCAGTTGTCCAGCCATAGATTAAGTCTGCCCTCCCCCACTTCCCAAATAAAAAGATTTTTCAGCCTTGGTCCTTATTTTCAGCATATTTTTCCAGGTCCTAGAATCTCTCAATCTCTTGGTAACCAGGATGGGATGCATTTATTTGCAATATTTTCCATTGAAAAGCTTATCCCAAAGAGACGTCTGAGGTCTAAACATGATCCAATGTTTGGAAAAATTAATTTGAGTAATCTGTTGAAAGGCTTTAAAGCCCAGTCCTCCTACTCTAGTACTACAAATCTTCTGCCATCTGACCCAATGCACTTGTCTTCTCTGACCTGCCTAAAGGAATTTGTTGAAAGTTATTTCAAGAGTAGACTGGATAGATTTCTTTATGACTAAAACCTAGGAGATATAGGTTGGAAGAGCATCCAAGACACTTTTAAGAAGAGTGAATCTACCTCCATTAGAAAGGAATGAATTGGACAAACAATTTAGTTTATCCTAAATTTTTAAGATAAGCTCATCAAATCGAACTTGTTTAGTTCTCCCTTTTAATAGAAAAGTGCCCAAGTATTTTAAAGGGAGGGAGCTAGTGCAAAAACCAGTCAGGTCAGATATCTAATGCTTTATCTCTGGCTTGAATCTTTTGTAGAACACAATCTGACATTTCTGTGTATTGAATTGCATCCCTGAACACTCTTCAAACTCTTTCAGGCATTGATAGATTAATTTAACTACTGGCTTTGTGGCTTCAGCAAAGACAATTAAATCATCAGTAACTGTTAAGTGATTAAAAGCAATGTTAGATCTATGACTGTATAAGGATTGAGGTGACTTGGCCATGAGATGATTAAACATTCTAGACAAATAGTCAAAAGTAAGGATAAAAATGGTGGGAGATAGGGGGTCACCTTGCTTGATGCCTCTAGATGAATTGAAAAAGCCTTCGGACTTGCCATTTATGAAAATAGAATGGTAATTGTTAGATAACCATATGTTAATCAAAGAAACAAAAGGATTTGAGAAACCTCTTCCTGTTGACACCTCCTCAACGAAACCCCAATGAATGGTATCATAAGCCTTTTTGATATCCAATTTGAAAATGAGATTCCCTCTTTGCACTGTTTGTCCAGATCCAAAACTATTTCTTGAGCCAAAAGGACATTCTTCACAATACTTCTCCCTTTAATAAATGCTGACTGGTTATCACAAATGAGGTGAGGTAAGTGAGGCTGGACTCTACTGGAGATCACTTTACTAATGATCATAGACAAGACATTTGTAAGGCTGATAGGCCTAAAATAATACCAATAAAATTTAGAATTATTTTTTGGGATTTGAGTGATAATAGAGCATTTAAAATAGTTGGGGAGATCCATTCCTCTAAAGAACCATTGCACAGCTTCCACAATTTCACCTTTGATAATCCTCCAAAACAATTTATAGAAGTCAGCAGAAAAGCCATCTGGACCAGCAACATTGGAGCTGTCAATGAAGGCTAAAGCAAACCAAATTTCCTCTTTCTCAAGTATTGAAGCCAGATCCAGCTCCCTAGTGTAATCCTTCTCCAAACAGAAAAGTCCTGCTGAATTGGCTGCCTTAAAACAGGAGGTTGAGTAAAGAGTGTTTGGAAAAATTAACTGCACTGGATGCAATTAAATCAGCAGAATGAAGCTAATTCCTAGAGAAATCCTTAATCTTGTGAATGGTCTTACATCTTCTTCTATAATTAATACAAGCATGAAAGTATTTTGAATTTTTGTCCCCTTCACAAAACTTGGTCTTAGCTGCCTTTTGAGCATGAAATTTCTCCTGCATGTAGATAACATTCATCAATTTTTCATTTTCCACCATTAACTCCTTTTACATATCAGAGTTGGCTTCTAAACATGCCTCCAATTGATCAACTGTCTTTTCAGCCTCAAATACTTTCAAGTTAATATCTCTCACTATACTCCAATTCCATTTTGATAGATTTTTACCCAACTTTCTTACAGCAATCACAATTTGATCAAGGGATTTGGATGGTAGCAATTATTGGGCAAAGAATTGGAGATTTTAGGGTGACAAACTAAAATCCCCAATTTGGTCTTAGTGTTGAAGAACTAAAGCGAGAGTTAGCCTTCAGGGGAAGAGAAGTGGGAGCTATGGAGTGAGAGCTAGTATCCTCCCTGCCTAACTACAAAATTAGAGACTAAATCTAATATTAGCCAACGATTCTCTATAATACTTGACTAAGGGTAGAGAATTAAAGTTGCTCCTATTTGGCACAATACAAATTCAAACCATTTATCTCTCTCATTTAACCAAAAACTCTTTGTAGTGGGAAAGATGCTTTGTCATATTTGTTAACTTCATCAAAGAAAGATAGTTTGGGGGTTATAGTTTAACTTTACTTTACAGTCTTGCTAGTAGTTGATAATTTAGTTCTGATAGCATCTTAAACATTTAAAATTATTATAGTAGACTTTCTTCATTATTGTGAAATTCCTAATTTAAATTATCATCTCAAATTTAAACCTTCACCGTACGATTAATATTTGGGGCTTAAATAAAAATTCATGTATTACTTGATAACAATACGTATACTTGCATAAAATCTCAACATAAATTGCTTCAATTTTTTCTTAAAAAATAACAGACCAAGTTTTTGGAATCGCTGCAAAGCAGAGTCATCTTCGTTAATTTTACACAACTATAATTTTCAGGATCAAGTTTTTAGCATCATTGTCAGGGAAGGTAACGGTAAATCAAATACATTAGGTAAATTAGAAAATTTAGCAATAAATATATAAAAAATTTAAAAATCATTAAAAAATCATAAAAAAATCATTTAAGAGTATTTTTAAGAAATTTTTCTTTGCTTATTATATTTTTTATGCATAGTATTGGATTTGAAGGTTTAGTACCTCACAATTCAGAATTAGAACATTCTTTTAGAAAAGTTAGAAAACAACAAAAAGAAATTAGAATATTGAACAAAATGGGGAATAACTTAGATAATCAAATAAATCAAAATCTACAAATACCTTTAAGAGATTATGCTAATCCTACAGCAGATGAACTTCGCTCGACTATTCAAAATCTTGATGTTGCTACTAATTCATTTGAGCTTAAACCTATTATTATCCAATTGGTACAAAATAATCAATTTGGAGGAACACCTGCTGAAAATTCTAACTTACATCTTGCTACTTTTCTTGAAATATGTGCTACGTTTAAATATGATGGAGTGTCTAATGATGCTGTCAGGCTCAAACTTTTTCCTTTTTCATTAAGGGATAAAGCTAAAACTTGGTTAAATTCATTAGCATTTGGCTCTATTAGAACTTGGGGAGAACTATCACAAAAACTTTTGGCTAAATATTTTACGCCCTCGAAAACTGCTAAACTTAAAAATGATATTACATCTTTTTGTTAGCTCAAAGGGGAATCAATATATGAAGCCTAGGAAAATTTAAAGATCTCCTTAGGAGATGTCCACCCCATGCTTTACCAGATTGGTTAATAATTAAAACTATTTACAATTGATTAGTAGGATCACTTAGATTTATTATAGATGTTATTTTAGTGGATTATTAATGTCAAAACCTTTTGATGAAGCATATTTTTTAATAGAGGAAATGACTACTAATAATTTTCAATGGCCCTCTGAACAAGTAAATCCAAAGAGAGTGGCTAGTATTCATGATTCTGATGCGATGTCTATTTTAGCATCTCAAATTTCTCTATCTAAAAAATTATTGATCAAATTGGAGTGAACTATTCTCAAATACCATCAATGTTAGAGGAAAATTCACTAGGACAGATAATTGATAATCAATCGTCTTATGAAACTTTGAATGTTATAAATAATAAAAATAATAATCCCTACTCTAATTATTATAATCCTAGAAGGAAAAATCACCCTATTTTTAGTTGGAATAATTGTAACAATTTGGTGAACCCCTCAAGAAATTCGAAAACCTAGGGAATCCTAATTATAAACCATATCATCCTCCTGGATTTAAAAATAACTCACAAGTTAAGGTGAAGAAGTTGACTATGGAAGAAATAATGTTGAACACGGGAAATCAAATACAAAATCAAGGGGCTGCAATTAAGGAATATTGAAAATCAATTAGAACATATTGCTAATGTACTTAGTAAGAGACCTTCGAGAATTTTTCTAATTACAGTTGAAGTTAATCCAAAAGATCAGAATAAGGAGCAAATTAAAGCTATTCAATTACGAAGTCGAAAAGATGTGGAAACAAGAATCCAAAGAGAAACTGAAGTTGAGGAGGAGAAGGTAGAAATTAAAAGCGATAATGATGAAAATAAACCAATAAAAAATACTTTAGAAAAATTGCTACCTCCATTTCCTTAATGATTGAAATAGAAGAATAAAGATAAACAATTTACAAAAATTATGAAAATCCTTAAAAAGTTAACGATAAATATTCCTTTCATTGAAGCTTTGTAATAAATGCCAAGTTATGTGAAATTAATGAATGATATACTAAAAAAGAAAAGGAAGTATTTAAATCACAAAACTGTTGCACTGAATGAAGAGTGTATCGCTATTATTCATAAAAAACTTCCTGAAAAGTTAAAAGATCCTAGTAGTTTTATTATACATTGTGCTATTGGTGAAAATTTTTTTCGAAAAGCCTTATGTGATCTAAGAGCTAGTATTAACCTAATGTCTTTATCAATTTTTAAGCGTTTAGATTTAGGAGAGATTTCCCCTACTACTGTAACTCTTGAATTAGCTGATTGATCAATAACTTATCCTAAAGGAGTTATAGAAGATCTATTAGTGAAAGTGAAAATTTATTTTTCCTATAGACTTTATTATTTTAGATATGGAGTAAGATAAAGAGATTTCTATTATTTTGAGGAGACCATTTACTGCAACTGGAATAGTTGTGATAGATATGCAAAAAGGAGAATTAATAATGAGAGTCAATGATAAAGAAGCAACATGTAATATATCAAAACCTATGAAATATCCTGCGATAGAAAAAGATAATGAATGTTTTAGAATGGAAGTACTGATTATCTATGTAATGAGTGATTTAAGGGAATGTTTGAAGAAAAATTAAGGCAAGAAGAGTATTTTGAGAATGAGAATGAAATAAAAGAAAAGAATTTATATTATGTTTAGGACTAATTTGAAACTAGACCTTTTGGAAAATGATAATAAAAACATTATTCCTTCAAGTATTAAACCACCTAAACTTGAACTAAAAGTATTACCTACTCATTTAAATTATGTGTTTTTAGGAGATTCATCTACATTGTCTGTTATTATATCTTCTGATTTAACTGAAATTCAAGAACAAAAATTAGTACAAATCTTGAAAAGATATAAAAAGGCCTTCGGATGGATTTTAGCAGATATTAAAGGGATCAGTCCTTCAATTTGTATGCACAGAACTCTATTAGAAGAATAATACAAACCTAAAGCTGATCCTTAGAGGAGATTAAACTCAATAATGAAAGAAGTTGTTAAAAAAAATCTTAAAATAGTTAGATGTTGGAATTATATATCCTATTTCAGACAGTGCTTGGGAAAATTGGATTCACTGTGTTCTAAAGAAAGGAGTGACAGTTGAAGTAAATGAGAAAAATTGATTAATTCCAATAGGATGAGTTATTGATTGGTGAATTTGTATGGACTATAAAAAATTAAACATGGTCACTAGGAAAGATCAATTTTATTTACCCTTTCTAGACCAAATGTTGGATAGATTGACTGGAAATAAATATTACTATTTTCCATATGGATATATCTGGTATCACCAAATTCTGATTGCTCCTGAGGATCAAGAGAAAACAACATTTACAAGCCCTTATGGAACATTTGCTTTCGTAAAATTCCTTTAGGACCATGTAACGGGCCTATGACATTTCAAAGATCATGATGTCAATTTTTACAAATTTAATTGAACGTAGAATGGAAGTATTTATGAATGATTTTTTTTATGTCAACTTTTTTGAATTATGTTTAAATAATTTAGAAAATGTTCAGGAATTATGTGAAAAAATTAACTTAGTATTAAATTAGAAAAAATGTCAATTTATGGTTGCAGAGGAATTGTACTTGGGCATAAAATTTCTAAAAATGGCATGGAAGTAGTCCAACAAAAATTCAAGTTAATGAGAAATTAACGCCTTCTACTATGATTAGAGGGGTAAGAAGTTTTCTAGGACATGTTGGTTTCTACAGGCATTATATAAAAGATTTTTCAAAAATTACTAAGCCATTATACCAACTTTTGGAAAAGGATACGAAGTTTAAATTTAATGAGGAATGCATAAAAGCATTTAAACTATTGAAAGAAAAATTAATCACTGCTCCTATAATAGTTCCACCTAATTAGGAGAAACTATTTGAAATAATTTGTGATGCTAATGATCATGTTATTGGAGTTGTTTTAGGGCAAAGGTATAACAAGGTTTTTAAAGTAATATTTTATGCTAGTAAGACTCTAATTGATGCTCAAATTAATTACACCACTATTGAAAGAGAGTTATTAGCTATTTCTATGCCTTTGATAAGTTTATACCTTACTTAATTGGAGCCAAATGTATAGTGTATACAGATCATTCTGCTATCAAATATTTGATGCAAAAGAAGGATGCTAAACCATGATTAATTAGATGGATACTTCTGTTGTACGAGTTTGATTTGTTGGTAGTAGATAGAAAGGGAAATGATAATCAAATAACTGATCATTTATCTAGACTAGAACAAGAAATATTAACTAATTTTGCAAAAAAATTTTTGGAATCTTTTCCTGATGAACAATTGTATAATATTGAAATAAAGGAAATACCATGGTATGTCGATATAGTAAATTCTATTGTGAGTGATATTATACCACCAGATGTTAAGAATCAATAATTAAAGAAATTTATTTATGATCCAAAATTCTATTTTTGGGATGAACCACATTTATATAAACAGTGTAAAGATTTAGTTATTAGAAGATGTGTGCTTTATAAAGAAACTAAAAAAATAATTGAATGATGTCGAGGACATTTTGGAACTAGTACAACTGCACATAAAATTTTGCAAGCTAAATTTTATTGGCTTACTCTTTTTAGAGATGTTAATGAATAAATTAAAACATGTGATCGATCTCAGCGAGTATGAAATATTTCTATAAGAAATGAAATGCCTCTAAATTAGACAATGGAAGTTGAATTTTTTTATTTGTGGGGATTAGATTTTATAGGACCATTTATGCCTTCACTTGGAAATTTATATATATTGCTTGTTGTTTATTATATGTCCAAATGGATTGAAGCTATTACTGTACCTAAATGTGATGCTCAGAGTGTTTCTAAACTTTTAAATAAAAACATTTTTACAAGGCATTAAATGTTTGATGGAGGATCTTATTTTAGGAATAAGAGGATCGAGAAATTGGTTAGAAAATATAATATGATGCATAAATTCTCTATTGCTTATCATCCCCAGACTAGCGGTCTAGCAAAAATATCAAATCATGAAATAAAGCATATTTTAGAAAAAGTTGTAAATCCTTATAAATTGGATTGGTATGCTAGATTAGACACTACACTTTGGGCATACAGAACTGCCTATAAGACACATATTGGAATTTCCCTATATAGACTTATTTTTGGTAAAACATGCCACTTACAAGTAGAATTGGAACATAAATCATTTTGGGCTATTAAGGAATTTAATTTTAATCTAAAGGATGCTAGTGAGAAAAGATTGTTGCAACTCAATGAACTTAAGGAAATTAGAAACAAAGCATATGATAATGCAAAAATCTATAAAGAGAAAATGAAAATATGGCATGATCGAAAGATTATAAAAAAGAAATTTGAGCTTGGACAAGAGGTTCTATTATATAATACTACATTGTGATTATTTCCAGGAAAACTGAAATATAGATAGTTAGGACCATTCAATGTGATTAAAGTTTACCATTATGGAACTATAGTTATTAAAGATCCTAAAACTGGAAAGATATCTAAAGATAATGGGCATCAATTGAAACATTGTTATGAAGGGCACATGCCATAATTTAAAGAAATTTTAGTATTGAGTCATCTAGATTAAACATTTGTACGTCGGGCTGATGACGTTAAACCAAGAATTTTTTGGGAGGCAACCCATATATATATGACCTACTTCCACCAGATGATATACTGAAACTTAAGGGGTTGAGAGGCCCTTCTATGTGTTATTTGTGCAGAAAGAACATGGAGTCATCCCATCATTTATTCTTCACCTGTGAGTTCTCCAGATAGGTGTGGAAGGATCTCTAATCACACTTTCACTTCAAAATAACTGCCTAGAGGTCTTTTTAAAGGCATGAAAACTATTTTGGATGAACAGAAACTTCCAGATTTCAAAATTCATGGCTTCCAATTCCAGAAACACTTCAAGGTAAGGAGTTTTCAATAAATGAAAGTTCATCAGTTTTGACGCGCAAAGTTTATACGACAAAGTTATCACTAAGAAGAGACTTATTGAGGAGAGAGATTTTCTCAATCATGAATTGAGTAATCCAAGTTATGAGATTAAGAAAATCATAGTATAGAGACGTTGGGAAGTTCTATGCTACACTACCGCTGCAGTAGTTGTTCCAGTGGTAAAAGAGTTTTACGCTAACTTATGTGGAGTTAACCAAGGAGTTGTCTTCGTTCGAGGTAAGGGTGTATCATTTAATCTGTCTTAAATTAACGATATGGTTATGATAGAAACCATATCGATCTACCATTATACAAACTTTATACCAATGAAAGATATGATGTATGATGTATAACAATTTCTGACGGATGAAAATGAAAATTGGGAGATCAGAGATGAGGGGTACGTTAGTTTCTCCGCTTCACTACTTAATCCAATATATAAATAATGGCATTTCTTCATCTCTGGAAAACTACTCCCTACAATGAAAATTAGTAAAGTTATAAAAGAGTACAATTTTAAACTATTGCATTCAAATGGGAAAGCCCATTGATGTGGGATCAATTATTTTTGAATCTATTATGGGTATTATTATGAATGGGCCTATATATGGACTGGGGCATCCTTCTAGAATCTTCTTACTTTACAGTCAATCTCAAGTGTTATATGAATGTTGGGAGAAAGTAATATTACCGTGGGAGCCCATGGATCCTATTGATGAAAACTATATTGTTAATGGAAATGAAGCGTTGGGTATTATCTTGGATCATTCATCACATGCTTCGACACCCTTAATGCCCTATACAGTTGGAAGTTAAATAGTTTTGGAGAAGAAAATGAAGAGAATAGAAAGAGAACTTTAGAGTATCATGAATGCAATAAGAAATTTTAATTATCTTATTGATCACTTAGATTGGAGGATGAAGGAAAACTTTGATCATACGAGAATAATTGAAGCAGGTTTGGTGCAGATGTTCAAGAAGAATGAATGGATAGCAGAAAATTCAACTGATCAATTCCCGTACCAACCCTTCTATAATTTTTACATCCATTACCATTCTATGGGAGATATTATATGAGGAGAAAGTACTGAAGATGAAGAGGAGTAATTGAAGAAGTTGGACTCTCTACTGTTTAAAATTAATTATGTTTTTAATGTAATTCTGTTGGATTTTCTATAAAACTTTGTGTCATTGTGTTGAATTTTCTTTGCTTTAAACTCATAAAACTTTAATTGTATTTTAGTTTAGTTTTCAACATTCTAGTGTTATGGCTTGATTTTGACGCTAAATTAGAGTGTGATTGAAAATCTGTGTTTGTAAAAGTTTGGAATTTCATATATATAAAATTTAGTTTTTTTGTTATTTGTAAAACATTTATTTGTGGACTATTTAAGGATGAATATTATTGTTTAAAAAGACTAAACTGACGTTGGAGTGAATTGGAAACAACTAAAATTACAAAAAGGCAAAAAATTGAAATTTTTTGGAAGAATTTGAGAAAATTCGTTGGTGAAGAGCCCGTAGTGGATTTAAGTTTAGAACATTTCAGTTTGTGGTTTTTGGAATTTATTTGGATTTTATCATTTTTCTAGAAAAACTGATATGGAACCAAGGATGAGTAAAGGAAAGAGGAAGGTGGATTTTGATGATAAAAAATTTGTCAACTACAAAGCAAGCATTTGTTTCAATAGTCTTCTTACAACAAAGAAAGTAATTCAGGATGGAGCGTTCAAAAATCTGGGTGGTGAAGTTAAGAGATTGATTCTTGCTCGATAGTGGGAGAATTTTTGTTACTTTACTGCTGAGGCTATTATTGGTGTAGTCATGGAGTTCTATGCCAACTTTAGGGAGACTTCTGATGACCACATCTATATTCATGGTAAAATTGTTGAATTCACCTCTAGGATAAATAATGAATTTTATCAGTTGCAGGATGTATATAGTTTTCAGTACAAAGCATTCTCTACTACAAATGAGGCCATGAAGGAAGTTATTTCGTTTCTTTATGGTGGGAAAGGAGCTTTGTTGGCACTATTTTGGTTTAGGCAGTTGCTCGTAAGAAGCTGTCGGTCACCGAAATTGAAGTCTCATCGCCATCTTTTGAAGGACATTTTAATGTTTAGAAAACTCAGAAATCAAACTAACCTCGCATTTTTCAAAGTTTAAATGAAAGAGCGCTGTACCTCAAATCTTGTATTTATCCCGAAGGATAAACAAAAGACTTGAAGATGAGGCTCGATCAAATAAACTAAGAAATATATGACATCCATTTAGTCTGCGAAACCATTTTGTTTGCCAAAAATTTCCCGTATTTAATATAAAGGATTAAATAGGGTTTATATTAAGTTGGGTTTGGAAAACGCTTCCTTTAAGAGCAAGCACCTATAGTTAATTACATCCTAAATGACTGAAGCCACCTAAGAAAACTCTCGATAAAAATTAGGAAATATTATCTTCAATGATTTCAAAAGGATAAGACTTTTCAAAGAAATCAGACAAAAAGGTGTGAAATGGGATTGACTCAAATTTAAAGCATTTTGTTGCAGAGTCCAATGGAGGAAGATCTAAGGGATGTCATAAATTTAGAGGAAAACCTCGGTGACTTCCTAGTCTATCCTAATGTTTGGCTTCAATTTTGAGGAGAAATATTTAGGTGTTTCATCCTGCCAATTTTATTAGTTAGGTCTTACATTTGTTTGAAAAAATCATACAAATGACCTGGAAGATGTGAGGATTTAGGTCGCGATGAACGACAAGCTCGAAATCCTAAGGTGAATTAGGGCTTAGATTGCACAACATGATTATGCAAAGGCCTAAAGATAGGGTGAGGATTTATGCTGCATAAGCAGACAATCTCAAAATCTTATGGCTTGGTTGTTTATTTCTAAGGAAGGAATGGTTTCGCTGGTGTAGACATATTCTGTTGTTGAAGATGGCCGTACTACCCACCGTGCTAGCTCCAAGCTACTTGCCGTGACGAGTTTAAGTTTTCTAGGGTGTCCAGTTATGATGTCAAATTAGGTGGCCCGATGGTTGAAGTTCTTTAAATGTTATGGGGGATGTTAAAGTTGATTAGAGTGAGCCGATTAGAATCCTATGGTTCCCTTGTTCCGGTACCACTGTTTGGTATTGGATTTACTTAGTCCAAATGAATTTACTCAACTCAACTTAATGAGTTCCATAATTTCATTTAGACCATGGGAAGCCTCATTAGCAACCGTAGGTTACCTCCTCCAAGGGATTCCAGATCATCCGATAGAGACGTATTAATTTATTTATAGTTGTTGTTTTGTGTGATGTTTGTGATTAAATTTTGAGCTGTCTTATATTTTGAATGTTATGGAGTTGAATTTTATCTTGGTTGATTTTAGTGTTGGTTTTGGTTTTAGTTTTGTGGATATCCTGATAGTTTTAGTTTTCATGCAGGATGACATCTTTGTTTAGCATGCAAGTTTGTTTTAACATCAAAAGTATAGTATGAAAGTACAAGAAAGACGACACTATAAACTGTAAAAGCGTACATGGCGAGTCTTCTCATTACCTGAAACTCAAAGTGCATGTTAGGGCATGTTATATGAAGTGGGAAAGTAAAGTTTTAGTGACCTACCTAAACCTAGGTCATATCTTGGTGGGTACCTATTAATTTGATTAAGGATGATTTTTGTTAAACAAAACATACTAAGTTTAGGTTATCTCTCAGGTATCCAACAGGTCTATGGAAGAAGTAGATCCATGCTTCCCTCTCACCGCCTTTCAAAAAGTCTCGAGCTCATTTAAACTTATTATGTTGCTTAATAACCCTGTAAATACCTTTAATGCTCAATGAACATTAGTGTTTCAATTATCCCTAAGAGTAAGGAAATTATCACTTGTGATTTAATTTGTAAATTATGTGGGTGATGACCCTTAAAGGGGGCAAGTTAGGTTATTGAAACACTTTGCCAATTTTTTTTTAATTTGGGCTTCTAGTGTTTTAAAGATGTTCAACGTTCACTTTTTTAATCCTCGTTTCATCAAATTTGATTTAGCCTAGGTCACTACTAAGCCCTTAAGGTTTTGGTAGATGTCTTAGTCATATATTTTGGAAGTGATTGAATTTTAAGTAATGATATTCATTTTTGAAAGTCATTTGAACATCAAATAGGGGTATTATATTAGTGAGTTATCAACTTCCAAAGTCATACCCCTAAATCTAAGATCAATTAATTTAATAGACTTCCAAATTTTAATAATTTAAGGAAATTACAAATTTATCCCTTGATTATAGAAAGTGTGAGGTTGGTTTCTAAAAATTAATTCCCTTGTGCTTAAATCATCCAAATAAGTTAGATAAAATTAGATGTTACCCTTTTCCCTCCTTGAATTAAGCCTAAATGTTAATTATGGCTAAATTTCCAAAATTACACTTTTGCCCCTCAGGCTCTACCACTTCATAATTTGTAAAATTCAATCCAAATGACTTTAGGATCTTTATCCCACCTCACTCATGGGTCAATTAAGATATAAGAAGAGAAAATGTGATTTTTCAAAATATAACTTAATTAACATATTTATTTTAATGCAAAAATAGGAATTTTCAATAAGTTGACCAAGGCAAAGCCTAGTCCTTTGAAATTTTTAATGGAGATAAAATTAGACTAAAGAAGCATTAAGGAGAAACTTCATGATTTATTGAATTATATTTGCATTTTAAGAATTATTTTAAGTTCTAGAGTTTTTATTAATTACAAAAAAAATTAAATGCGAAAATTTAATTTTTTTTTAATTTTAATTAAATCTCTTTGATGCCAAGGAACCTAGAGAAATCAATTTTACTTTTTTTTTGCTTTTTCTTTGAATTATTGGAATTATTTTAGTAAAAATTCATTTTTAGCCTTTAAAAAAATATTTTTAAGTTTCAAAATTCAATATCTTTATTTAGAAAATCAGGAAAAATATTTTAATTATTCATAAGTGCTTAGAAAGCAATTTAGAACATTCTCATATATTTTATTATTTTTTTGATTTTTATGGTTTTTAAGTTATTTAAATATTAAAAATAGGCTAAAATAAAGTTTTTATTTTAATTACCATTTTATTTTTAGAAAATTTCTCTCATCACAGAGAACTCCAAAACCATTTTTTATAATTTTTTTAGTTATATTGTAATTATAAAAAATTATTTTAGTACCAAAAATGTCTTTTAACTTGAAAAATCAATTTACGTTATTAAATGAGCTCCAAATATTTTGAAATTTTCATGGGGAGTTCTAAACTTTGAATCTTAGTGGAGATTAAAATCAAGTTATTTAGATGTTTGTATTTCCCAAAATTAATTTTTTTTTTGTTTTAGGGTTGGTGGAAATTAGGTGTTTTCTCAATGACTTAACTCATGAAATATTTTTCAAAGGGTTCTCTGATCACTTTAAACCTTCCAAAATTTTCTTTGAATTTTCTAAGCAACATGATAATTATTATGATTAATTTATGAAAATAATAGACATAAACTTGAAAAATATGGATCTATGTGTAGATATATCCTCTGCCTTTGAAAAAATCAGGGAATGTTCTCTAAGACAGAGGCAACAACATGCCAAAATTTCAAGTCATGGTGAAATGTCTATATGCATGGAGAATCAAAAGATCAAAACAATGTTTAATTAATTAAAAATAAAATATGCATCAAATAAATTTCAAATAGTTTCCACATTTTTATCCTCTGTTTACCGAGCAAGAGGGTATTTTTATTTTATTTTTATGATTTTTCTACACGAAGAAATGGATTTTTGAAATTAGGGCTATTTAAATAAATAAGAAAATTCCTATTTATCTATTTAAAAATGCGGCGCCATGTCAACCTACGGCGGCTCCGAGACTCCATTCGGTGCACTCCCATTCTACGCCGCCATCCACCTTAGCGATGACTGAGCCTGCGATTCATGTAAGAAGACACTGTCTAGCTAGATCTAATCTGTTGGTGAGATAAACGTGTGATTGAACAGCTCCCCGTCATCATCCCCAATGTCTTAGCCTGAGAATCATCCATTTTCAAAGCTTAAGTTCTCACTCATTTCTTAACGAAATTAAGTGTGGTTTGTTTCTAAATGATCATCTAAGTGTGAAGAACACATCCATATGGTAATCATGTAATTTTATTAAGCCTAATCAATTGGAGAATCTAAATAGGCTCGGGAAGAGGGGAAGTTCAGTACCTTTTCTCTGAGAAGGGAAGATTTGATCAAAGGTGGTCGACACATTTGTGGAGGTCCAAGGAGGTTGGAGATTGAGCCTCTTGTTGTGGTGAAAGGTCTAGGTATGAATTCAACCAAGCTCAATTTCAGGTGTTGGTCTAAAGCTATGTTAGAGGTTCTGTGAAAGGGTAATTTGATGGGGCTTCTCCTTATTTCACTGTGGTGAAGGTGTGGGTAACTTTTATTTGTGTTTGATGGACTGTGGAGGTGTGATTTGCTCTGTCCTGTTTTCAATAGAAGTTTGAGCTCAACATTGAGTTTCCATAGTGAGAATCAGTATGGGAAAGTGGTATTCTTAAGCTGAGGAGGTCTAAAAGAGTCTCTAGGAGCAATTTGGAGGGGTCTCTCTGAGAAATTTTTCAGCACTCCCTCCATGGACGTGGAGGTGAGCTTTATTAAAAATGGCTTAAGGCCTGCTTCCATGGCCAATGAGGGGGTGGAAAGTGATACTAAGTGGAGGGCAGGGAGGCTCTAACATTTAATTTGGATGAGGTGGCCTCTAGGTTTGAAATGTGTTTGATCCCATGGGGGTAACTCACAATTTTGGTGTTCTCCGGCCATTAGGCCTGCCAGCCATGTCAGGGGAGGTGGCCAGAGGGGTTAGGGACGTTAGAGGAATCTGCCACAACAATTAAATGGGTTTGAGCTTTATTTTGGCAAAAAAAATCTTAAGTTTAAGCAAATATTGAATGAAATCCCTTACTTTAGGGGACCATTAATCCATGGCTTAGCTTAGGTGGCTTTATGGAGTTTTGACTGGTCACTAGGGTCCAACTAACGGCTGTGGATTTATTAATTTTGTGGCTTTGAGGTGGTTAGGCTAACTTTAGTGCATGGGCTAATGTGGGTTCAAATGACCAAAACTTGGGTTTGGTCAACATTGTGTATATGATTGTAATGAAGATTTTTTAGTGAAGTATTGAAATGATTTTGAGTTCAATTGGAGGGTCAATTCGTAGGATTTTTGAAATTTGGCCAATTTAGACATGTTTGACTAGACTTTGGTCTAGACTGAGCTAGGCCTAGAATTTGGCTCAAATAAATGGTACAAATGATCAGGGGAGATGTTATAAATATTTTTTATGAAGGAATGGAATGGAAATTTTGGGGCTAAGGCAATCAATTTGGTGAAATTTTAAGACATGGCCAATTTGAGGAAAATTTGGGGTTTTTTGGATTTAGGTCAAAATTAAGTGAAATTGAGGCTTCACCAAGGCCAATTGAAGAACAAATTTTATGTTTTGGAATTTTACGAAGAGTTTAAGGTCTAAAATGAGACCAATGGAGTAGGACATGGGGTTCAATTTCGTGGAACCTAGTCATGGAGCCAAAATTGGGGCTTTGATTTAGATCAAAATTAGGCTCAAATCATAGGCCAATTGGGCTTGGATTTGGTTTAAATTATTCATATGGAAGGTGAATTTGAGTTTATAATTGATATTGGGGGAAAATGGGACCAATCTGATGGACATTTGAGGTGGATTTGTGGAGATTGGGCCTTTAAAGGCAATTTTAGGGGGTTTGGTCAAAATGGTCAAAATGGCCAAATTGGGTCATGTGGTAGTTGAGAAAAGTTAAATTTTGAATATTTGGAAAATTTTGGAAATTTTTGGGATTTTTTGAAATTTTTGGAATTTTGGGCTGAGGGGTATTTTGGTAATTTAGCAATTTTTGGTGATTTGGGGTAATTTGGATATTTTCAAAGGGTTTGAAATAATTTTTGAATAAATTTGGGTATTTTAGGTAAATTTGGGAATTTTGGCCAAATTTAGGGTTTCAAGGGTACTTAGGTAATTTGGGGGAGTTTAGGGGCAAAAGGTTAAGTTGGCTATTTTGGTAGAGTTGGGGTGCCAACCACCATAAATAAACCATGGACCAATGGAAACCCCATTTGGGTCCTTTATGTACTGGTATTAGCTAAACTCTAGCCTGGGGTCAGTGGGTTTAGGGGACCATCTACATGAGTATCCCAAAAGTATCAATGGATCAAAGTCAAGAAACTTTGGTTTGTGCTTGTGAGTGGTTGTGAGTGAGGTGATTGTAGGTGAGTGCCTTAAATCTAGACCAACACCCAGAACCAACTTTTGTCCTCACTTTTGGTTGAGGTCTAGAAAACTTCTTTAGTAGCCTAGGTCTAGCCATAGGACTTTCCTACTGACTAGTCTTAGAAAATTAGAAGAGGTACCCCATCATTAGAAACTCAAAACTCTCCTATTTACTCAACTTGAAAGTCTACATACTGATCTTAACCTTTAGCATTTGGTAGGTAAGATCATTATGAATTAGAAACTCAAAACTCTTCTCTTTACTCAACTTGAAGTTCCACATATTGGTCCTAACCTCCAGCACTTAGTAGGTAAGTAGAAATTCAAAGCCTTTCTCTTTACTCAACTTGAAGTTTCACATATTGATCTTAACCTCTAACATTTAGTAGGTAAGATCATTATGAGAGAATTCAAGAAGAGGCCTTATAAGATTACTTGGCTTTAGGATCGACCCTGGGTGTTGACTTAGAATTAGGGTACACCATATCTTCACAATACATTAATCCATGGTTCATTTAGAATGGATATCTATCCAATTCTATGTGAAATGCCTAACTTGGTCTTTTGCCTCTAGGCAACTCCAAATTACCTAACTCCCCTTGGGACCCAAATTTGGCCAAAATTCCCAAATTTTGCCAAAATACCCAAAATTGATTAAAACCCATTTCAAACACTTTGAATACATCAAAATTTGCCAAAACTGACAAAAATGACCAAATTACCAAAATGCCCCTCCATGACTTAAAAATCTAAAAATTTCAAAAATTCCAAAAATCTCCTAATAAATCTCAATAAATCCAAAATATTCCCAATTTCATTTTGTCCAACTACACCTTGGTCCAACTTGGTCAATTTGACTATCTTTGACAAAATCCCCAAATTAGCCCCAATATTGGCTAACACCTCAAATCTCAACAATTGAATGCTTAGACCTCAAATTGGCATCCAATTTTTGTTAAAAATCCCTTATAACCCAACAATCAATTTGAGCTTAGCCCAAAGCTAGCCCAAGTTAGACCCAAATTTGACCCTTAAGAGTTTAATTTAGGTCTAAACCCAAATCCATCAAAATCCATTCAAATTAATCATCAAATCAACTTCAAAACAATTTTCATCCTTCATGAAAGTTGTTCATAATGATGTTTTACACCAAACACAACAATCAATTTGAGCTTAGCCCAAAGTTAGCTCAAGTTTGACCCAAGTTTAGCCCTACATGCTTAACTTAAGTCTAAA
>JXCR01147017.1:99922-110122 GCA_002079205.1 Phalaenopsis hybrid cultivar | reverse complement strand
ATTTTAAAAGAAAAATTGATTATGTATATGAAGTTATATTAGAGAAGTAAAATTTGATTTTAAAAATGAGTATGAAAATTTAGTTAAAATTTTAAGCAATGAAGAAAAATTTTAAGTTAAAAATTTTTAGTATAGAAAATGATGAATATAAGTGACTATCTTTACTAAGGAAAATTGTATTTTTGAAAAATTTAGATAATTTAAGCTTTTATTTTTTAATGCTTAAATTTCTTTTATTAGAATGATTTTCAACACTATTATTATATTTATAAGTAAAAGTTTTATATCAAAACCTTACTTTAGGAAAGGAGAAGTGGAATTCAAAATCATTAAAGACCTATCCAGATATAGTAATCCTTGCCTGAAAAAGAAAAAGAAAAAGAAAAGAAAAGAAAAGAAATGTAAGGGAGGAGAAGCTTGTNTGAGAGGAGAGTAAATTTCTTAATTTCGAAGTTATGTGCACCTTCAAAGGCCTGACACTATTTCATTTCTGCTCATCTGCTTCTGACCAATCATGTCAGTGAAGTGACCAGAGAGAGAGCAACATTGAATTATTGTATTCAGGAGGGGAAGCCCATCAACATAGGGGCTTTGATCTATTACACTATCATCAGTTTAGTTGTTGCTGCTATTACTGCATGTATGGGATTTTCTTCCTTGATATTTTCTTTATGCGAGCATGCTGTAGTGAAGTATGATAGTTGGGAGGAAGTTCCGTTACCTCTAAAGCCCATCACGAAGGTGAATGTGAAGACTTATTCAGAACATTCGATTTTTGGTTAGAGAGGAGGATTTTCCAGGAGTTATGGATTAGAGACGTCTGCTGCATCTACCTCTGTTGCTACTTCGTGTTCTTCTACAAAGATGATGGATAATATCAATTTTACCGCTGATAAGGTACAAAATTTAGAGAATTTTGCAGATCATACTAATAGTTATAACAAAAGGAAGAGTGATTATGAAGAGAAGTTCCACTTATCTTTGGAGAGCCTGATTAGAGGTGAACCAGGAGTGCAATTTCTTCCATATCCTCAATATCCTGATTATGAGCCTGTAGAAAAATGGTACAACGGTGATTCTAAGAATGAAGAGTAGAGCTGAGAGATTCATTTTATGATTGTAATATGATGTGAACTATGTGGTCTAAGCTTGCTACATTTGCATCTGTGTGTTGTTTTGGACTATGTTGTGTTTTGGAGGTTTATGTTTGATTATTATGACATTTGTGGTAGTTAATATTTTCTTTTTTAAGTTTATGGTAGTAACTGTTGTTTTGTGTTTAGTATTGTGATGTAGTTAGTTTAAAACTTAACTTAATTTAATATCTATTATAAAGTAGAAAATCTTGCTAGCTTAGATCTTAAACTTGAAATTCAGAAACTGCTACCCTATATTTTTCTTTTATCATGTTAGTGTGTTATTTGCTTTAATAACCACTATTTAAAAGTCTATTGAATCTCTACATATTAAACTAAAATGAAAATATAGAAAATTTGATCAAAAATTAATTTTACTCCTGTCTTTAGTTATACTTGTATCATTAGGGTTAAAATTCCTGTTAGCATGTTATTTTTAAATTTTCATTCCTGTATATATCTAATGCTAAACTATTTAATCTGTTAAAAATTTAAGTTGTGGGGCGAGATGAAAAATATTTTCAAAACTGGAATTTTATTTGTTCTCAATTGTACTACAAGTGAATTTGATTTTAAAAGAAAAATTGATCATGTATATGAAGTTATATTAGAGAAGTAAAATTTGATTTAAAAAATGAGTATGAAAATTTAGTTAAAATTTTAAGTAATGAAGAAAAATTTTAAGTTAAAAATTTTTAGTATAGAAAATGATTAATATAAGTGACTATCTTTATTAAGGAAAATTGTATTTTTGAAAAATTTAGATAATTTAAGCTTTTATTTTTTAATGCTTAAATTTATTTTATTAGAATGATTTTCAATACTATTATTATATTTATAAGTAAAAGTTTTATATAAAAACTTTACTTTAGGAAAGGAGAAGTGGAATTCAAAATCATTAAAGGCCTATCCAGATATAGTAATCCTTGCCTGAAAAAGAAAAAGAAAAAGAAAAAGAAAAGAAAAGAAAAGAAAAGAAATTTAAGGGAGGAGAAGCTTGTGGATTAGTGCCTAATAAAAAATTAGTTCTACATTTGATCTTTTTAAAGTATAAGACTTGATAAAATCTTAAGCTTATAAATATAATATAGTGAGTAAAATTATTTTTAATAAAAACTTTTAAGTAGAGAAAATAAAAGAACTAAAATCTAAATTTAGAGAACTTACAATATTTTCAAATTAGATAGGAACTCATATTTTCATAGTTCTTAAGATTAAAAATTTTCAAACTTTAAGTTGGTCCCATTTCCTAATATTTTTTTTCTAAGTTGGACTACTATATTTCTAAATCTAAATTTTAGTAACTCCTAAAGAAACTCATATACATATCATACATATTTGGTTTTTTAAGATTGAAGTGTCACTTGAGGACAAGTAACATTTTAAGTTTAGGGTATTTTGATACACCTAAAATATATAGTTATTTAGACACATTTTTCTACCTATTTTTGAGATATTGCGCTTTAATGGAAAGTATTTTTGTGTTTTTCTTGCAGATACAAGTAAAAAGGGAAAAATGGCTTAAGGGAGTGAAAAAAGATCAAATTTGGAGCAAAAATATGAAAAATTTTGCAAAAGAGTTTTGGCGCCTAAGCGTCAGATCCGACGCTTACGCGCCAGTTAAACAAAGAAGGTCGCACCTAAGCTCCAAGACCGCGCTTAAGCGCCAGTGGCAGTTACTAGACAAGCAAAATTGGTTTTCACAAATTTTAAAGAGGTTTTTGAGGCACCCATTGGCTTAATAGGTGGTTGTAATCACCATGGACAAAAATTATCGTGAAAGCATGTGTCTCTTGGGCAAATACATCAAATCAAGACATACATTTTGAAGAGATCCCAAGGCACCTCTTGGAAAACTATAAAAGAAAGAAGAGAGGACTTATGAAGAGATCCCAAGGCACCTCTTGGAAAACTATAAAAGAAAGAAGGGAGGACTTAGAAAAGATTCTTGAAAATATTGGGCAGTTTTGAGATCCTAAGGCACCTCTTGAAAAACTATAAAAGAAAGAAGAGAGAACTTAGAAAAGAGTCCTCAAAATATTGGCAAGTTTTGAAAGTTCTTCTCTGAGTTAGTTCAGAGAGATTTTCAGGAACCACTTTTTATTTACTTTATCCTTTTTGTTATTTTATTTAGAGTGATTGTAAAAGAGAAGAGATTTAAATGAACTTCAAGAGTTTGGTAGATGATTTGAGATCTGATTGTAAAAGAGAAGAGGTTCAATGGAACTTCAAGAGTTTGGTGGAGGACTTGAGATAAGTTTTTATCTTTTTGTTTTAGACTACTTTTGGTTTTAATCGAGACTTGTTGTTGGTTTGACAATAATTTCTTCTTTTAAACTAAAGTGTGGCGTTTTAATTGAGACTTGTTGTTGGTTTGACAATGATTTCTACTTTTAAACGAAAGTGTGGTTTCTTTAATCGAGACTTGTTGTTAGTTTGACAATGATTTCTTCTTTTAAATTAAAGTGTTGTTTTTCTCCATGGATTCTGAGTAGTTTTTTCTTCTTAAAATGATAAGTAATTAAGTGTTGGATGGAAGTTGTGGAGAGTATTGATCTTTAAAGAGACTTCTTAGTGGTTTGGCAATGATTTCTACTTTTAAACTAAAGTGTGGTTTTATTTTCTCAATGTATTCTGAGTAGTTTTCTTTATTTTTAAAATGATAAGTAATTAAGTTTTGGATGGAAGTTGTGGAGAGTATTGATCTTTAATGTTGGATCACTTTTATTGTTAAAATTTGTAGAGAAACTTATAGACCCAAGAGGGCTAAGATTTCTCCAACAATTGAGTACCACATTTCACTTTGGAAAGAGCAGTGACGATCGCCCGAGGGAGAGTGCAAATAAATAGGGAGATAAGATTTGATGGGCATAGGATTGATGTTTCTAGGGTGATAGGCTAGATTTTTTTATCAATTTGGTCTATAGATTGGAACTAAGAGTCACTGGTAAGTCCTATAAAGAGGACACAGTTGGTAATCTAGGAGTGAGAGACTAGAACATACCCATCATTACTATACATGCCAACACCAAATTTAGATTAGCTAATGGTCTTTACACAGTTGAAAGAAGTAAAGAATATGTATGCTCCCATTTGTCACAATTATATTAAATTCTATGCATTTCATTCCTTTACATTTCTAGGTCAACACAAGAGAAGGGTAGGCTTTAACATTTCAAAATTCTCCAAACAAATTTATCCAAATAAGTTATCTTTAAAATTAACATTTGCATTTAGGAATAGTTGTTATCCATACATTTACTATTTGCATTTAGGAGTAGTTTCTAAATAAAACATTCTCTTAATCAACCTTCCAAAACTAAGACCTTATAGTAGTAGACTAGAACTTATCCTCAGGGATTTCTGATCTCGCTTTTTTGTGGGATCGATACTGGGGTTTTAAAGAAAGTCTTATATTACTTAAAATGATACATATACTTGTGTATTACCTATAGTACGTAAATTATTTTCTAAATTTTATAGCATATCAATTTTGCACACTAGTCGTTAATATAAATTGGGTCAAGTTTTTTATCATCTTTTGGAAGCTAAATTACTGTGTAATTGTGGCTCCAGTCAGAAGATGGAATCATGGGATATTGATTAGGTCATCCCAAATAAAAAAGCAAAAATGACAAAAAATTAATCGGCTAATAAGACTTAAGCAACCTAAAATTTTCAACCCTTAAATTATGAAAAAAGAGATTCAAACTTAATTAATAAATAAATATCATCAAAAGAAACTTAAACCCATTATGCATTGGACAGTGAAAAATTCTTGAATGATGCAATCCATGGTTATCGACAAGAATCATCTGATCCTGGTGATACTACCTTTAAGACTGAATAGATCAAGAAATCAGATGACCACGAGATGATGGAGCCATGGACATCTTGACGAGGTTGTCTATAAATTTAAAATTCAAAAAACAAAAATAAACAAAAAAAATTTCTTCTCTGCTGACTTTGTTTTGTAGGACTACTCAAGAGAAGTAGTGGATCGTCAGCTTACGATGTGCTTTGTAGAGGCGAGCATTAAAGATCTGGAATAGAAGATGAACTTCAACTAAACCTTTATTAGTAAGATAGTTGGAATCTTTAGGGCTCTACTACCTATAATATGAGAAGTTGATGTTTATTTCCTTGTCCATGACACATAAATTTTCTGAGAACATTTTATTAACTTTAATCAGGTTTTTTTAAATAGTATTTGTTGTTTAATATATAATTAATTATAGAGGATTGCCCTTATAAGAAGATAGAAGTCCAAAACGGACATATCAATTTGAGTTCTTTGGTTTTTAGCTTTCATAAGATTCCTTTGCAATTATAACTTGAAGGTATTTCTGATGTCTTAAAGATGCGATCATCTAATCCTCATGAAAAGCCTCCTCAAATAATCCTTTTATTTGTTCCTGTTATTCTATACCCTAAGCTTTTAATCCTTTGTGATAGAAATTATTCTAGTAATGGGTAACATAATAGGTAAAAAATTGGCAACTAAAAAATAATGACAGTTAAAACAAATTGATGACTGAAGGCAATGACGACAAGAGAATCGAAAGAGCAACACGAGCTAAATGAACAAAGACAAGCAGGGGAATAGGAAATCGGCTCCAATAGGAGAGTGGCGACTCTGCTGGGGACATCTTATCCCCTATCTTTAGTTAATGAAAAATGTTCTCATATCTAGGATGTCGTGCCTTGTATAAAATCAATTATCCTTCATTTTGTCGATATATTTTGTTCTTTTTGACCTTGAACAAAATCTCATCGACATAATCCTGTAGTTATATTTTATTAAACCTTAGGATCTGAAACTCTAGAAAATGACCAAACAAACATGAAATTAAACGGACATTATAAAATGACACTACAAAATAATGAAAAAAATTAAAATTTTCAACAAAAATTCCCCAGTTTACATAACAAGTTAAATTTTGACAAAATGCAAAAACATGGGCGAGCCAAAACTATTATTTTTACATTCAAAAGGCGGATTTGATCTACCTATTAGTTAGATTGAATGTTATAAATGGTCTTTCACCAAGTTTGTATTGGGATTTGATGAACTTGAGGTAATACTCAATGGTCCTCCTATGACTGTTTGGAAGACAACCTCCACATTTTGAACCACCAATTGACTTTGACGTAAACTCAAATCTAGACTTTCCTTCACTTAAGAAGACCTCACTCAAGAAGTCTTTAAAGAAGAAATTTTCTACCTTAAGAAAGACCTTGAAATCCATCATATTTATCATATTGATGAAGTTAGTTCTGCTACTGAAACTAAAGAAGAAGAACATAAAGAATAGGCTATCCTCATGGAAGAAGAGGAGTGTGATCCATCATCTACATTTAAAATTTGGCCCAATTCCAAATACCATTAACTCATACTAAATGGAGAAATAGAAGTTGCTCTGCCTTGAGAAAGAAAAGGAACAACATCAATCAAACAAAATCCAATGAATTTAAAGAAATGTGCTTTTTTGAGGATCACTTTTTCTTAGGAGGAAGTTGATTCCACCCACTATCTCCTATTCATAGAAGACAAGACAACAGTCCATATCAATCTTCTACTTGACTGAGTAACAAAGAAAAGAAGCCATTTGTTTCAAGGGTACGTTCTGTATTTGAAAAAGTTTCTCAAAAGGAGGGATGCTCACTTGCTCAAGTTCTGCATGAAATGAGGTGTGCAGTCCACCCATAAATAAAAGAAGAAATTTTAAAGAAAGAACAACCTCATTCTACCTTCAGTGTCTCTATGACTGACATACCTCAGAGTCGTACAACAACGAGATGAACATATTAATCATCTTGAAAAGAAAGTTTAAGAAATGATGGATGCATTGGAAACCTTGCAAAGTGCACCATATATGCTCTCATTGCCAACTATTAAGATTGTTTGACCAAAGGCACTACATATTCTCTAGGATAAAAGAGCATCGATAAAAATTGAAGAAAGTACTCAAAAGAAGAAGGATTATGCCCAAAGTAGAATTTCAAAAAAAGATATTACACAACTACTAGAACAAAGAGTAAAAGAAATAATGACCCAGGTGAGGGTTGAACAAAGAGTAAAGGATAGACCCAATCCACTGGAATTTGATTATGTCTAATACTCTAATGGTTTTTTTCCACCTCTTTTTAAATTTTTGGTGTGACTGGTAACCCTTGACAACATGTTGCACACTTTAGAGCAAGTTGCTACAATGCGAGGGTAGTGATGCTCTCCTTTTGCCAATTTGTTAACAACCTTACATGGGTTGCTTTTAAATTCTATGCTAAGCTTCCCAACAGATATGTTAAAACTTCTATTGAACTTGAGAATCTTTTCATCCAACATTTTACTGGAGCACAAAACCACATTACGGTTGGAGTCCATGTCATATAAAAATAAAAGTTAGGGAAAACTCTAGTAGATTACATTCTTCGTTAGAGGAACCTCAACATGAAATGTGAGTCGCAACTCCAGGAACAACATGCCATTGAAGAAATCTTACTCAAAAGCATCCATAGACCAGTAGCATTCATGCTCAAACGAATCACAATAAAGACATTTGAAAAATTACTTAGAAAAGCTGCCAGACTTCAAGAAGAAGCCAAGCAAATGAGTAAATTAGAAAAAGTTAAAAACCAAGACCGGTTAAGACATTTTAAAAGAAGAGATGAAATGTATCAACCATAGAAAGGGAAAACAACTACTGTAAGTGCAGCCTGAACAAAAAAAAAAAAATAGTGACAAATCATCAATATTTCACAACCACAACATCCTCTACAGTTGTAACATCAACAATCAACTCAGCAGAGGACAGAAAATAAATCAATTATCAATCAAATGAATAAAGAATATTCATTCATGACTGAAGCTGTGGCCAAGATATTCTATAGCCTGCTCAAGATACCATAATTAAAATTGCCCGAGGCTAAAAGACCAGTGGAAGTTGACATGAAAGACCAACCTAACTATTGTGCCTATCACATGATGCTTGGGCATAAGATTGAAGAGTGATTTGTCTTCAAGGGCGGTTTAGAGTACAACTTTAAGGCAGGGAACATAGTTATCCTAAAATAAGATTTGAAAGAACCCAAACAAAGTTCAGTTAATGTAATTTTGGTTGATGAATTTGTTCCTGCCGACCCCACAAAGATGAAGTTGAATGGGAAATAGTTTGGTCAAAGTCTTCCAAAAAGATTCTTAACAAGATGATGGTTATTTTAGCTTCAAAATTGACAATAAAATAGCTCCCATCACTAAGAAAAGATAGAATGAAAGAATAAAATGAATTTAAAAGAAGTAGAGGTGATCGTAGCATAGGGGCTGCAATTCCCTTTGTACCTTCCACTTCTTATATTCCTTCTACTTCACTCATGACACTAAAATGGTTGTCACAGACCAAGTGAACACATCTCTTTGCTCATATTTTGTATGAATTTTTCTTATGTTTGAGATTAGTTTCTACTGGTTTATGGAGTTAAAATGACATTTTAAAAATCAGCAATAATAACTAATTTACATATTTTCTTATTTCAAGTAACATATTGGGGAAAAATATTTCATTATCTCTAATCCTTTAGCTCATGTTTGGTAGGNTTGTAGGTTTTAAATTTATGAATTTTCTACTATTCTATGGAATTCTTCAAATTGGTATATTAGTGCAACTTCAAAGGCATGTTGTCAACACAAAAAAGCAATGCAAGTTGTTATGCTTTTCTTATTTTAAATATATTTAAACTAGTGTGTAGGAGAATAAAGTGATTGGTATTTCATGCAAGAAACAAAAGGATTTTCAAGTGTAGTGAAAGAAGGGGAGAGTGAGGGATAGCTCTAGCAAGGATACATTGATACTTAAATAGAACATTATATGTCTTCAACAAGCATTAGCCACTAAAGGCACCACTTCAATTGTTGATATCTCATTCAATCTATCATTATTGTTGTTCAGCACCAGAACCTGCTCCAACATTTGCAGGTCTGTTACCCTCTATGTAGATGAAGGAGAGATGAAATTTATGAAGAGTTCTGAGCTGATGAATCTTTATGACCCATTGTGAAATGTGCCAGGGGGGTTAGTACAAGATAAGAATTGGAGCAACGAAGAGGAGTCCATTTCCACCTGTAGAGAGCCCCAATTGTTCATAGTAGCTGAATTGACAACAATAACTTCAATTTCCAGTGCATCGGGTGCAATGGTTAGGGCATGAAAGAAAAACTGGCACTGTCCCAGATGGTTTCTGAAAATACCACTAACTCCAGCTCGCATAACAGAAAAGATCCCATCGGTGTTTACCTTAATGAGAGGGGAGGAGGGGCTCTTCCAAAATAACTTTAAAGCTTGTGATAGTAGGGGTGCATTCAGGGAAGGAGTTGTTACAAATGTTGGGGAACTTTTTTTATTTTATCAACTTGGTGAGGAAAGAGATACAATTTCTAGAAACTTGTATTGTGGATAGGGGCTTCTCTTCAAATTTTGTCTGATTTTTGGCCATTTNCAAGATAAGAATTGGAGCAACGAAGAGGAGTCCATTTCCACCTGTAGAGAGCCCCAATTGTTCATAGTAGCTAAATTGACAACAATAATTTCAGTTTCCAGTGCATCCGGTGCAATGGTTGGGGCATGAAAGAAAAACTGGCACTGTCCCAGATGGTTTCTGAAAATACCACTAACTCCAGCTCGCATAACAGAAAAGATCCCATTGGTGTTTACCTTAATGAGAGGGGAGGAGGGGCTCTTCCAAAATAACTTTAAAGATTGTGATAGTAGGGGTGCAGTCAGGGAAGGAGTTGTTACAAATGTTGGGGAACTTTTTTAATTTTATCAACTTGGTGAGGAAAGAGACACAATTTCTAGAAACTTGTATTGTGAATAGGGGCTTCTCTTCAAATTTTGTCTGATTTTTGGCCATCCATATGAACCAAGCCATAATGAAGGGGATTGAGTCCAGTTTGAATTTGTGTCAACTGACCCAACAAGAAGTAAGGTGAAGCTAGTCCAAGTTGATGGTGTCCAACAGTATGTTCTTTAAAAAATCCATCCAAACCCTTTGAGAAAATTTACATTCA
>JXCR01147017.1:37272-79712 GCA_002079205.1 Phalaenopsis hybrid cultivar | reverse complement strand
GGGGGGGCAGGTTTTGGCGTGAGAGAGAAGTCTTGGAGAAGAGAGGATTTTCTTCAAGGTTGTAAGAGGAGAGGGAAGGTGAGAGATTTCTTCTTCATTACACTTCTAAAAGAAAATTGAGTGTGATTGTAAGGAGAGAAAGTGCTTAATGGGAACTTCTAGGAATTTGCTTGGGAAAAAGTGTGAGATAATTTGTGTTCTTTTCTTTCTTTTTTTTCTGTAAACTTTTTTTTACATATGAAATCCATGTTTTGTTGTATCCTTCCCATGAATTCTTAGTCTTCTTTATCCTTCTCCCTCTAATGAGATATGATTTTGTGAAGAATTAGTTTTATTTTGTAAGGTTTTAAATGTCAATAAATTATGATGATTCGAACTCTGATCTTCATTTATTTTTTTAATTGGTCAATTGAAAGGTAAAAATTTGTTGAGAAACATATGATCCGAAAGGGCTATGCTTTCTGATACACCTAAAATATATAGTCTTTATGTACACATTTTTATACCTATTTTTGAGATATCACACTTTAATAAAAGGTATTTGTGTATTTTTCTTTCAGGTACAATCAAATGGATGAAAAATGGTAAAAGGAGTGAAAAAGAATCAAATTTGAAGCAAAAATGAACTGAGGCGCCTAAGCGCCCAAAATCGGCGCTTACGGCCGGTTATATGGAGAGAGTCTCACATAAGCACTAGGTACCCCGTACTTAAGCGCCAAAAGTAGTTATTTAATGATTCATCAAAGTTGGACGAGCTTTTTAAGAGGCATTTGAAGCATCCCTTGGTAAAAACATGCGAAATAGTTCATGGACACGAAAATTCATTCAGTTAGCTTTTGAAAGGAGGTAACTTCTAGAGGATTCATTGAATGGGGACACATTTTGAAGAGATACCAAGACACCTCTTGGATTTTTATTAAAGAGAACATGAATCATCAAAGCCAATCGCTGAGAGGTTAACCGCCAATCTTCACCGCTGTCACTCATCGCCACTGTCGACTGCCTTTTTTTATTATTTTGAGTTTTATTTTGTATTGTGAGTGAAGGAAGAGTTTCAAAGGAACTTCAAGACATTTTATAGAGAGGATTTGAGATAAGTGTTTATCTTTGTGACTACATTTGGTTTTAATTTAGACTTCTTGTTTGTGTGCATGAATTCTACTTTTAAACTCAAGTGTGGTTGTGTTTTCTCCATGAATTATGACTAGTTTTCTTTTATCTTTTTTCTTAAAATGATAAGTGATTAAGTATTGAAAGGAAGTTGTGTGAAGTATTGGTCTTTAATGTTGGAAGAAGTTGTAATGATTTCAAACTTTGTGCTTTATTTACTTTTTGATTTGACCAATTAAAATGTTAAAACATGTTGTGAGAACATGTGAGATCCGAGTTAATAAATGGTAAGAATCACATCTGATTTCATGGATGAGAATGTAGTTCATGGGAATGAGTGCAAATGAATATGAAAATAAACTTTGAAGTATGTATAATTATAGGACTTTTGAGTGACCGACTAAAGCACCCAATTTGATTTATAGTTTTAGGTTTTTGGTACGAGATGTTAGTCCCCAGGTGGAGGGAGAAGAGAGAACTCTAGAGTGAGAGCTATATCTTCCCTACCCAACAAGTGTTTAAGACTATTCAAACTATAGATTAGCCAATGTTCATTATTGCATCTTTAGTAAGGGTAAAGAAAATTATTGCTCCTATTTGGCACAATACAATTAAAATACTTTCACAACAGAATTCCTATACTTGTTACTGATTCATAATAAGGAAGAATATATTTTTTTATATTGCCTTCATCTTGCAAGTATTTAGTTAAGTTAATTACTTCCTTACTTTATTACTTACTTTATTTTCAATTATAAAAAATAAAAAAAAATCAAACTTTCATTTCTATTGTAATATCTAGAATTTATGTAAGACTATTTTGTTAAGTAGAATTTTGCTATCTAATTTCTCCTATTTTGTAAGTTGCATTTTGTAGTTTTCTCTCTGGGTTTGATATTCGGGGCTTAATCTAAAAGTCTTATATTACTTGATAACAACACGTATACTTGCATAATATCATACATTTAAATATTAATTGTAATTCTTCTTGCTTCAAAGTTAAGAATTCACCTAGCTTATGCTCGAGATCAAGTTTTTGGTGTCATTGCAAAGTAAGAATTATTAATAAGGAAATCAAGCATATAATCTCATACATTGTGTTTCACATTTATCTAGAACATTAGGATCACTTTTTTGGTGTTGTTGCCGAGGAAAATTACAAAATTTTAAAGAAAAATTTTATAAAGCAACTTTCTATTTTTATAAAGTCTTTTTTAAATTTTTAGATTTATTATATGAATATTGTAGTGTGTTTTTACATAAAGTTCTTGATTGTGTGTTTTTATTTTATTTTATGTGTTTTGTAATAATGTAAGCATAGTTCAGGTTTCAAAGAACTTGTACCTTACGATTCTGAATTAGAAAGAACTATTAAAAAATTAAAAAGTACTGAAAAAAATCAAAGTTTTATAGAATTGACAAATCAAAATAATCAAAATGCTAAAAAGTTTAAACCTTTAAGAGATTATGCAAACCATATGGTGGATGAAATTCATTGTAGTATTCAAAAACCCATTATAGTGGCTAATTCATTTGAACTTAAACTCGTTATTATCCAAATTATATCAAATAATCAATTTTGGAGAGCACCAAATGATAATCCAAGTTTACATCCTGCCAATTTTCTAGAATTGCATGCTTCATTTAAATATGATGGTGTATCAGATGATGTTATAAGACCTAGACTTTTTCTTTTCTCATTGAGGGATAAGGCTAAGATATGGTTACAATCATTAAAGAACTATTGCGAAAGTGTCCACACCATGCTATACCGGATTAGTTGATAATTCAAACCTTTTAAAGAACTACAGAGAAAGTGTCCACACCATATTATACCAGATTGGTTAATAATTCAGACCTTTTACAATGGATTAGTTGGACCTCTTAGATCTATTATCGATACCGCTATTGGTGATTCATTTATGTCAAAACCATTTTATGATGTTTATGCTTTAATTGAAGAGATGGCTACTAATAATTTTTAATGGCCTTTTGAAAGGGTGAATCCTAAGAAAGTAGTCAATATTCATGAAACTAATACTTTTACAATGTTAGCAAATCATGTTGTTGCAGTTTCAATGGTTGAAGAGAATTCATTATGCCAAATGGTAGATTATCAAGCATCACTAGAAACTTTGAATGTCATAAACAACAAGCAGAATAACCCATATTCAAACTATTATAACCCAGGTTGGAAGAACCATCCCAACTTTAACTGGAATAATACTTCAGGTAGTAATAATAAGTAATGAGGGAACAACCAAGTAAATCTATTGGGAAACTAGAACAACTAAAGGAATAGTAATTATAGATTGACTTATCCTCCAATTTTTAATAGTAATCCACAATTTAAGGAGAAAAATCTGTCTATAGAAGAAGTGGTGTTACACATGGGAAATTAGTTATAAAGTCAATGAGATACAATTAGAAATATTGAGAATTAATTAAGACAAATAGCAAATTCATTATGTAATTGATCCCAAGGAACTCTTCCTTATAATACTGAAGTAAATCCAAAAGAATAGAATAAAGAGCAAGTGAAAGCTGTTCAACTTAGAAGCAGAAGAGAATTAGAAAGTAGAGTTCAAAAAGAGACTCAAGTAGAGAGAAAAGAAATTGAAGAGCCTGAAGAGGACGCTCTGAAAGGTTTAGAGAGACCTATTTCTCCACTTAAAGTTAAGTTGGAAAAACCACCACCTACAATTCCTCGGAGGCCCTGTCAACAAAAGTTGGATAAATAATTTTCAAAATATTTGGAAATTTTTAAGAACCTCATTACTATTATTCCATTTACCGAAGCCTTAGAACAAATGCCAAGTTATGTGAAGTTTATGAAGGATATTCTTAACAAAAAAAGAAAATTTGAAGATAACAAGACTATTTCACTTAGTGAGGAGTGCAATGTTATAATTCAGAAAAGGCTTCATGAAAAGCTTAAAGATCCTGGTAGCTTCACAGTTTCATGTGCAATAGTAGACAAATTTTATGGGAAAGCTTTATGTGATTTAGGTGCAAGCATTAACCTTATGTCATTATTAATATTTAAAAGATTAGAATTAGGAGAGACATCCTGTACAACTGTAACTCTGCAGTTAGGAGTCCGTTCAATAAAATATCCTAAAGAAGTTATAGAGGATGTCTTAGTTAAAGTGGATCAATTTATCTTTCTTATTGATTTCATTATGCTAGATATGGAGGAAGATAAGGAGATACATATATCAGCCAGTTACGTTTAATATTTCTAAATTAATGAAATATCTTACAAAAGTTAAAGATGATGAATGTTATAGAATGGATGTGATAAGATATCTAAGTGAATGTCATTTCAAAACAACTTATGAAGAGAAATCTGAAATGAAAGAGTTGGAACACAAGCAAGAAGAGGAATCAGATCAATTTGAGAATTTTTATAAGAACGATTCAAATTTTGTTTAAGAAAGTTTTGAAGTTTTAGACACAACAAAAAAAGATAAATCTTTTTGTCCATCAATAGAAAAACCTCCTGAGCTTGAGTTGAAGTTACTTCCTGAATATTTGAAGCATGCCTTTTTGGGCGATTCCTCAACTTTACCTATTATAATTTCCTCAAAATTAACTTCAAAAGAAGAAATGAATTTAATGAAAACTTTAAAGAGTTACAAAAAAGCCTTCAGATAGACAATTGTTGATATAAATGGAATGAGTTCTTCAATTTTAATGCATATACTTCATGTGGAAGAGAAATGAAAACCCAAGGTTGATCCTTAAAGGAGATTAAATCATGTTAGGAAAGAAGTTGTTTAGAAAGAAATTTTAAAGTGGTTAGATGTTGGAATTATATACGCTATTTATGATAGTGCATGAGTTAGTCTGATTCATTGTGTTCCTAATAAAGGAGGAGTGACTGTGACTATGAACAAACATAACAAGTTAATACTAACAAGATAAGTCACAAGATAACTAATATGCATTAATTATAGAAAATTAAATCTCATCACAATGAAAGATCATTTTTCACTACCTTTTCTAGATCAAATATTGGATAGACTAGCTGGGCATAAATACTTTTATTTTCTAGATGGATATATAGATTATCACCAAATATAAATAGCTCCTGAGGTTCAAGAGAAAATAATTTTTACTAGTCCTTATGATACATTTGCTTTTAGAAGAATACCCTTTGGTTTATGTAATGCCCCTCATACATTTCGAAGATGTATGATGGTTATTTTTTGTAATATAATTGACAAATAGATTGAAGCTTTTATGGATGACTTTTTAGTGTTTGGAACTTCATTTGAATCATGTTTAGAACATTTATCAAAAGTTCTTAAGCACTATGAAGAAAAAAATTTTATTCTTAACTGAGAAAAATGTCAATTTATGATAGCAGCAAAAATTATTTTGGGACATCAAATTTCAAAAAATGGTATGGAAGTAGACCCTACAAAAATTCAAGTGATTGCTATTTTGTCTTATCCAACAAGTGTAAGGAAATTAAGAGTTTTTTTAGGACATGCTGGATTCTACAGGTGGTATATTAAAGACTTTTAAAAAAATTCTAAGCCTCTATGCCATTTACTTGAAAAGATGTAATTTTTAATTTTGATAAGGAGTGCCCAAAAGCTTTTGAATTATTAAAAGAAAAATTAGTTACTGCACCAATTATTGTTTCACTAGATTGGGAAAAACCTTTTGAATTGATATGTGATGCTAGTGATTATGTTATTTGAGTAGTTTTAGGACAAAAACATAATACGATTTTCAAAGTTATCTATTATGCCACTAGAACTCTTAATGAAGCTCAGATTAAATATACCACAACTGAGAAAGAGTTATTAGCAGTAGTATTTTCTTTTGATAAATTCAGATCATACTTAATTGGAATTAAATGTGTTGTGCATACTGATCATTATGCTATTAAGTATTTAATGGAAAAGAAGGATGCAAAACTAAGACTTATAAGATGGATTCTTCTTTTGCAAGAATTTGACTTTGAGATAGTAGGTAAAAAAGGAGTTGAGAATCAAATTGCTGATCATTTGTCTAGGCTTAAATTAGAAAAACCACTCTATTTTTAAAAAAGAGATTAATGAACATTTTCCAAATGAAGAATTGTTCAATATTAATGAGTGGCGTGTTCCATGGTATGCCAACATTGTTAACTTCATTGTTAGTGATATTATACCCTATGGAATGACATACCAACAAATAAGAAAATTTTTATCTGAAGCTAAGACTTATGTTTGGGATGACCTGTTTTTATATAAACAAAGGAAGGATCTGATTATTCGAAGATGTGTACCATTAGAAGAAACTTATGAAATTATCCAAAAATGTAATAATTCTGATTTTGTTATTTGAAGATGTGTGCCTAGAAGAAACTTATGAAATTAATAAATAAGGAAAGGATTTAATTATTCAAAGATGTGTACCATTAGAAGAAACTTATGAAATTATAAAAAATGTCATAATTCTTATTTTGGGGGACATTTTGGTGTTGATAAAACAACATACAAAATTCTGCAATATGGATTTTATTGGCCTACAATCTTTAGAGATGTTAACACTTACATTAAAACTTGTGATCGATGTCAACGAGTAGACAATATTTCTAGGAGAAATGAGATGACCCTCAATTATGTATTGGAAGTTGAGATATTTGATGTTTGGGCATTAAATTTTATGGGACCATTTATACAATATTTCAAAATTTTATATATATTGTTAGTAGAAGACTGTATATCTAAATGGATAGAAGCTATTGCTTTACTTCGATGTGATACTAAAAGTGTTCCTAAGTTTTTGAAAACGAATATATTTTGTAAATTTGGGTTGCTGAGAGTGATCATAACTGATGGGGCAAGTCATTTTAGAAATCCAAAGATGGAGAATTTATTAAAGAAATAACATATTAACCATCAAATTTCTACTGCTTATGATGCGGGGCAGATTTGTGTGTGTTATTTTTGCAAATATTTTTCAATATTACAAAATACATACGACAGTAATAATAATAAATATGCAATGTAAACCCTAAAAAATAACATTAGTGAAAAAAATTTTATCTTTTAAAACCTTTAAATTGTCTAATCCCCTAATAATAACTCAACTATACATATCACTCAAGTAATAAAAAGCTCTAATGAAGTCCTAGATATCGATCCCATAGAGATATTAGAAATGATTATAGATAAATTCTTATAATTATAATGTAAATCACAATTTAAACTACAAAACTGAAGTACTAAACTTGAATCTAATGTATTAGGGTAAATGTTAAATAAAATGTAGCAAAAAGAACTAAGTTAACTAAACTAATTGCTAAACTTTCAAAAGTAAACTTACGAAAACTAAAATTTTTCTTGTGATAGGGAGTTCAAATTTAAGAAAGCATCCTTCCCTTGTACAATGAGTATATGAATGGTGAAAAAATTAAAATCATTTGAAAATATATAAAATTGTTTTGTGCTAAATAGGAGTAATCCTATTTTTTACCCTCTTTTAAGTGTAAAAAGAAAATTGATTAATTAGAGTTTGGTCCCTAATTCCGTGGTTAGGCTGGGAGGATACCAACTGCCACTCCAGAGCTCCCACTACTACCTCACTTAAGGGCTAACAATCTCGCATTAATTTCCAATAAATTGTGTCAAATTGAGGATTTTAATCTGTCACCTTAAAATCTTCAATTCTACATCCAACAAAGTATAATTCACTATGTTGTAGAAATCATAATCCTTTTGGAATATATGTTTCTCAACACATTTTAAAATTTCAATTTGCCAGATAAAAAAATAAATGAAGATTGAAGTTCAAATAATCACAAAATTTTGACATTTAAAACCATATAAAATAAAATTATTTCTTCACAAAAATCATATCTCAAAATAGGGAGAAGGATAAAGAAGGCTACTTAGAATTCATGAGGAGGAAATAACAAAACATGGATTATATATATATAACAAGTTTATAAAAACAAAGAAGTAAAATACAACTTATCTCACAATTCTTCCCAAGCAAAATCCCTAGAAGTTCTCTTGAATCACTTTCCCTTTTTACAAGCACTTTCAATTCTCTCTTACAAAAGTAATGAAGAAGAAATCTCTTACCTTCTCTCTCCTCTTACAATCTTTGAAGAAAATCTCCAAGCCCTTCACTTTCTCTCTCTCTCTCTCTCTCTTGCCTTCTTCAAACTCTCTCCCTCATGCCTCTCTTCAGCCCCTCTGTTTTATGCCTTAGATTTCCCTTTCTTTTATTAGAGGCTGCCTCCCTCCAAAAGGAATTCAAAATTCTATCTAAAATTCTATCCAAAAGTCAACTCTTTTGAATTCTAAAAGATATGTCTATTAATCCATGAGACATATCCCATCATAAAAGAACCTTCCAAAGTGTCTAGATGCATTGAATCACTCCATGAGGTGTTTACAACAATTGGATCCTTTGAAATTTGCAAAAAAATTATCCCAAACCACCGTAATTTGCAAAAAGTCATCTCTTGTGCAGCAGGCGCCAACTCGCTTAAGACCGCATTATTCTGGGTTATGGTTCTACAGGTGCCAAATTTGGCCCTTCAGGCACCAGCTCTTTGTAAAATGACGCTTCAGGCACCATCTCTCTGTAAAGTGGCACTTCAGGTGTCAGCTCTCTGTAAGGTGGCACTTCAAGCACTAATTCTAGCGCTTCAGGTGTTAGAATCTCAAAATTTGCTATTTTGACTCCAAATTTTATCCTTTTTTGATAATTTTGCTCCAAATGCCTAAAATTGATGTAATTGCAATGAAAACATGAAAATATCATTATTTAAAATGCAATATCTCCAAAAATAAGTATAAAATGTATACTTAAAATAAAAAATTATTTTGGTGTATCACTTATCATCCTCAGACAAGTGGTTTGGGTGAGTTATCCAATCATAAAATTAAAAGAATATTGGAAAAAATTGTGAATCCAACTAAAATGGATTGGTCAGTCAAACTTGACTATGCTTTGTGTGCTTATATGACTGCATATAGAACTCCAATAGGAATGTCCCCATATAGGCTAATATTTGGGAAAGCTTGTTATTTACCAGTTAAACTTGAACATAAAGCATATTGGGATATTAAAGAATTTAATTAGAATTTAAAGGATGTTGTTGAGAATGATTATTGCAATTAAATGAGCTTGAAGAGATATGAAATGAATCTTATGAAAGTGCTAAGATTTGGCAAATTAAAAAATTTAATTACAATTTAAAGGATCTTGGTGAGAATGAATATTGCAATTGAATGAGCTTGAGGAGATATGAAATGAATCTTATGAAAGTGCTAAGATTTATAAAGAAAAGATGAAGATGTGGCATGATTAGAGGTTCTTACTAAAAATTTTGAGCCATGAAAGCAATTTTTGCTTTATAATGCAAGGTTAAGATTATCTCCAGGCAAACTTAAGTCCAGAAGGATGGGCACATTTGTTGTGATGAAAGTTTATCCATGTTGAGTTGTGGATATCAAAGATCCTAAAACTAATAAAATATTCAAAGTGGATGGTCATAGAGTGTAACCATACTTTTTAGGTGACCAACTTAAATTGAATGATCTTAAGTTGTTGGGTCAACCGGAATAAGCACTGGTTACGTTGGGACAACGTTAAACTAAGCGCTTTGTGGGAGGAAACTCATAGTTATCAGTTTGTTTGTTTTGTATGTCTTATTGTTGTGTTTGATTTAGAAACTTTTGGTAGTATTTCGAATATATAATGAATTAGTAATTATTATAAGCCCTTAAAAGAATACTTAGACATGTTAGAATGGGTTTTTTGATGTTAGGCTGACCTGTGCTAAATTAAGCACTGACGCTTAAGCGCCAATATCCGACTCTTAGGTGCAACAGTTGAAAACATCTTTGAATTTCAGTTTCTAGAAGTTCAAAATGTGATTTGGTTAGCTTTACTCTAGGATATTTGTTCTAAGACATGTCTGATGTGCCCCTAGTGTATGTTATCTTTCTACATGCTTTATTCAATTTAAATCCCGGTAATAATGCCAAAAAACTTGAACCGTCCCAAAATTCATGCAGTAATTTTTCTTCCAAAAATATGACCAAATATTGACCCAATTTATATTTAGTAGTTAAAATCAAAATGTTATAAAATATATAAAATAGTTCACACACAAGAGGTTCTATGCAAGTGCACGCATCACTAAAAGTAATATAGGGCTTTCTTTAAAAGTCCCAGTATCGATCCCACAGAGAAGCGCAGTAAGAAATCACTTAGGCTAATTCTAGACTACTACTATCAAGTCTTAGTTTAGAAGATGGAAATTCTTTTGATAATATCTTAAATCACAATATGCAAACTATAAAAATTAAAGTAAGAAAGACAAGTTAAAATGGGTTTAATGAATGTTAACAGAAATGTAACTAAAAGAACTAAGTTTACTAAACTAGTTTCTAAACTTCAAAATTAAATTTACTACTAGTAAATAAAGTTTTGTGACGAAGAGTTCAAATTTAAGAAAGCATCCTTCCCTTTGCAATGAGTACATGGTTAGTGAAGTAATTAAAATCATTTAAAATTATATAAAAATTATTTTGTGCCAACTAGGAGCATTCTTATTCTTTACCCTCTTCCGAGTGCATAAAGAACATTGACTAATCCAGACTTTGGTCCCTAATTTTGTGGTTAGGCTGCAAGGATACTGGCTGCCACTTCAAAGCTCCCACTACTCCTTCACCTTAGGGCTAACAATCTCACATTAGTTTGCAATCATCTAGATCAAATTGGAGATTTTAATCTATCACCTTAAAATCTCCAATTTTGCATCCAACAAAGTACATTTTCATATTTATTTGTAGCCAATTCCATGGATGAAATACTCTCCAATGAAATTAAATATGATTCTCTCATTGTTATAGAAATCATAGCCCTTTTGGAAAATATGTTTCTCAACACATTTTAACATTTCAATTTGTCAAATTGAAAAGTAAATGAAGATCAAAGTTTGAATCATCACAATTTTTTGACATTTAAAACCATATAAAATAAAATCAATTCTTTATAAAACCATATCTTAAAGTAGGTAGAAGGATAAAAAAGACTACTCAGAATTCATGAGAAGGATACAAAAAATACACGGATTTCATTAATAAAAACAAGTTTATAAAACAAAAGAAATAAAAGACACAACTTAACTCACAGTCCTTTTCAAGAAAAACTTTAGAAGTTCTATTCAAGCTTTTCTCTTTTTACAAGCACTCTCAATTATCTCCTAAAAATCTAATGAAGAAGAAATTTGTGACCTTCCCTTTGCTCTTACAATCCTTGAAGAAAATCTCCCAACCCTTGACTTTCTTTCACACACTCTCTCTCTTGCTTTCTTCTTCCTCTTACTCTCACGCCACACACACAAACAAACACACACACTCACACCACTCACACACACCCAAAACTCTACATTTTATCCCTAGACTTCCCTCTCTTTTATAAAAAAGTGCCTCCCTCCACAAAGAATTCAAAATTCCCTTCAAAATTTCATCCAAAAGTCAACTTTTTTGAATTCAAAAGACATATCCATTGATCCAAGAGACATATCCTATCATAAAAGAACCTTCCAAAATGTCTAGATGCATTAAATCACTCCAAGGGGTGTTTAAAACAGTTTTCCTTTGAAAATTCACGCAAAATTCATCCCAAACTGCCTTAATCCACCAAAAGTTGTCTCTGTCACATCATGTGCCAGTTTTGGCACATCATGCACCCGTTCTATGGATTTTGGCGCATCATGAGCTACTCTGTAGTAGCTTCATATTTTACTTTGTTTAGCTCCATTTGCCCTGTTTTAGTTGCATTTCTCTCCTAACATATATTCCTACAAAATACGCATGAAAAAAAACATTTCTTTAAAGTGTAATTTTAGTCAAAAATATTTGAGAAATGTAAAGTAGATTAACGATAGAAAGACATATCAAAATGTGCCCAATCAAAATCTTCTTTCTTGCTCGTTTTTACTCCAAATTGCATCATTTTTGCTTCATTTTATGTAAAAGTTCATTTCTTATACCTAAAACCAAAAATATGCAAAATACTTTCTTTTAAAGTATAATATCATTAAAAATCATTAAAATTAAGCACAAAATATATATGAATAGGTATGTAATTTTTATGCGTGTCAACTCCCTCAAACTTAAAGGTTAGTTGTCCTCAAGTAACTCTTTTACTACATAAAAATATGACTTAGGATAGAGATTAACATATAAACATCTATACTTTAGTTTAATAAATAAAATAATATAATTTAAGAAAAATCTTTAATAACTTACATTCAAAATCTTAGTCCGCGAGTACTTAGTATTCAAATTTAAGATTTCTGAATCTCTTTTCATTTCAAGAAGAATTGCAATTTGTCAATCAAGGATACTTAGAACATTCATATGAAAAAGAACATCATGAAAACTTTACTAGTAATGCTACTAATACTCGAATATAAGTTTAGAAAATGTAATAAGACATTTTCCTTAAGTTGATTCAAGTGAAGCTTATTTGTGGTTTTTAAAGATTAGTGTCACTTGAGTTAGTTTTTAAAGATTGAAGTGTCACTTGAAGACAAGTAACATTTTAAGTTTGGGGGATTTTGATACTCCTAAATATATAGTGTAGACCTAGGCTACTAAAGAAATTTCTAGACCTCAACCAAAAGTGAGGTCAACAGGTCGGTGGCAAACTGATACACCTAAATTATATTATGAGACACATTTTTATAACCTATTTTTGAGATAATTGCGCTTTAATGGAAGGTATTTTTGTGTTTTTCTTGCAGATACAAGTAAAAATGAAAAAATACTTAAAGCAGTGAAAAATGACCAAATTTGGAGCAAAAAGGTGAAAAATTGTACAAAAAAGTTTTGGTGCCTAAGCACCAGATCTGGCGCTTAAGCGCCAGTTAAATAGAGAAGGTTGCGTCTAAGCACCGAGACCTCACACTTAAGCACCAGTGGCAGTTGCCATATGAGTAAAATTGATTTTCACGAATTTTAAAGTGGTTTTTAAGGCATCAATTGGCTTAATAGGTGGTTGTAACCACCATGGATGAAAATTATCATGAAAGGATGTGTCTCTTAGCCAAGTACATCAAATCATGACACATTTTGAAGATATCCCAAGGAACCTCTTGGAAAACTATAAAAGAAAGATGAGAGGACATAGAAAAGAGTCATGAAAATATTGGCAAGTTTTAAAAGTTCTTCTCTAGGGAGTTAGTTTGGAGAGATTTTTAGGAACCACTTTTTATTTACTTTATCCTTTTTGTTATTTTGTTTTGAGTGATTGTAAAAGAGAAGAGGTTCAAAGGAACTTCAAGAATTTGGTGGAGGACCTGATATAAGTTTTTATCTTTTTGTTTTAGACTAGTTTTGGTTTTAATCAAGACTTATTGTTGGTTTGACAATGATTTCTTCTTTTAAACTAAAGTGTGGTTTTGTTTTTCCCATGGATTCTGAGTAGTTTTTTTTTATCTTTCTTCTTAAAATGATAAGTAATTAAGTTTTGGATGGAATTTTTGGAGAGTAATGATCTTTAATGTTGGAAGAAGTCGTTATGATTTCAATCCATGCATTTCATTTACTTCTTGATTTGGCCAATCCATATGTTAAAATTTGTTGTGAGAACATGTAAGAATCAGATCATTTACTTCTTGATTTGACCAATCCAGATGTTAAAATTTGTTGTGAGAACATGTAAGAACTGAGCCGACCATTTACTTCTTGATTTGGTCTATCCAGATGTTAAAATTTGTTGTGAGAACATGTAAGAACCAGACATTTACTTCTTGATTTGGCCAATCCAGATGTTAAAATTTATTGTGAGAACATGTAAGAACCGTGCTGGTATTGTCTTAGTCAATTTGGAAAGAATCACATGAGGTTGTATGAATGAGAATGTAGTTCATATGATTGAGTGCAAATAGGTAGAAAGAATCACATGAGGTTGTATGAATGAGAATGTAATTCATATGATTTAGTGCAAATAAATTTGGAAATAATGTTAAAATTTGTTGTGAGAACATGTAAGAACCGGGCTGGTATTGTCTAAGTCAACAATTGGTAGAATCACATGAGTTGTATGAATGAGAATGCAGTTCATATGATTGAGTGCAAATAAATAGGAAAATATTCATTGATGAGTGTAGAGTTAGAGGACTTTAAAGTGACAGGTTAAGACCCCTAACTTGGTTTATTGTTTTAGGTTCTGATATGAGAATAATAGCCCTCAGATGAAGGGAATTGAGGGAACACTGGGATGAGAGCTAGTATCTTCCCTGCATAACCGGTCTTCAGAATTATTCAATCTTTAAATTAGCCAATGTTCTTTATAGCATCTCTAGTAAGGGTGAAGAATATTATTGCTCCTATTTGGCACAACACAATTTGCATACTTCCATAAAAAAATTACTATTCTTATTATTGATTCATGATAAAAAAAAGATATTTTTAGATTAAGAACTTTTTCTTCTACAAAAACTTTAGTTATATTTTTAAGTTTTTACTGTTTCGTTAAAATATCAAAAATACAAAAAATATTTAAATTTTTAATTCTTACAAAAATTGTTTTTAGTTTAAGTAATTATCTTTTAAAAAATAGAAAAATTTCTAAAAAGTGCATATTGCATAATCTTCCCTGTGGGTTCGATATTCAAGCCTTAATCAAAAAGTCCTATATTACTTGATAACGATACGTCTACTTACGTAGTATCCCAATATAAATAAATTAAAAGTTAAATTCTTATTTTTCTTCAGAATCAAGTTTTTGGTTTTGTTGCAAAATAAGGAAAAATTTTTCTTTAGGATCAAGTTTTTGGTTTTGTTGCAAAATAAGGAAATATAAGTGAAAAATACCATCAGAACTATTGTTATACTGTGCATAAGCATTAAATATCCGGGGATCATGAAGTCAATTTTTGATTAGGCATCTCCACAAGTTTCTCCTTACTCTTTTTTCTTTACTTCTTTTTTTTTCTTCTTCTTCTTCTTCTTTTTTCTTTTAGGATCTTTTCAATCCTTTCTTTTCTTTTTTTTTCAAGTAAAAATTACTTTATCTAGATAGCCTTTAATGATTTTGAACTTCACTAATCAAAACCCCTTACCTTTCTTCACTTTATAAATTCTTATTAGTTTATGATTTTTTATAAAGTCTCATTCTTTTCTTCTTTCATGAAACTAAGAAATTCCTAATACTTCAAAAATACAATTTCCTATACTTTAAATAAAAAAACATAGTCTTATCCTTTCATACCAAATATCTTTAACCATAGAATTGACATTCATTATTAAAAACTTTTACCTAAATTTACCTTAATATTTATAAACATAAATATAGTCATTTATAGTTAAACTCTATTATCCAAGATCATGTTAAATTAATTTTAAAAATATAGTTAGTTGAGGCTAAATAAAATTTAGTTTACTTCTTTTTAAAAGAAAATTTTCTTTCCCCAAAACTTAAATTTTTAAATATTTTACACTTAATTCCATAAAATGTAGTAGGAAGAAGAATTAAAAGTTGAATCTATAAATTACTACAACATCCTATCAAATTCATATACATGCATAATCATGATAGAATGATTGCAGGAGAAAGTAAGTCTAGTATAAAACATGCTTGCAATAATATTAAACTAAAAGAAAGTATTACTAACTTTGAAATTTATTTTTCTTCTTACCACCAAACTTAATTTTAACAAGTATAACATTCAATACAGAAAATATAAGCAGGAAGAAAAATAGTTCAGAAATTCTATCTATCACAAACATTTACAAGTATTCATGAGGACAAAACAATATGCAATAGAAGTAAGTCTGAACTAAAACATGCTCAATAAAATTGAAAGAAAGGTCTAATAAGCAGAGCAGGTATTGGCATAGAAATATGTATATTTATGTGTTCTCTAAATCTTTATATTATTGTAACACAAACACAAATACACATGATAAATGAGGTCAATTCTTCCTTTAACTCATTACATTTTACTATCTTACTTCCAATTTATAACAGAATCACTACATAGATATATTGGGTACTTTATAAATGATTTTATAAATTCTAATCCCAAAGATAAGACTATCTCTGATATATTGGCTCTTGAGCACCAACCTTTGGCATCATCTTATTCCAATAATTAAGCACCTCTAGCAGTTATAAGGATTGTGTAAATTCATCCACATGTTACTTATCAAATAGGTTAGCTACAATTATCAAATGAAGATAAAGTCAAAGAAAAGAAGTAAAAAAAAAAGTGATGGAACTGTCACTGTTAAAATTCATAATGTCTCTTGTAAAACTCAAGATCAGGTGAGACTTAATTCGTAGTGGACTGGCCACTCCAACTACTATAAGAGAATATATAAGTCTAGCCATAATAAGAAGTTATGGAATCACCTTCTTCATAACACAAAAAAATCTAATCAAACCACTAAAATTTCAAACATCTACTAATCATAAATCAAATTAATCAATCCAAATTAAAGCAAACACAATACAACACTAACAATCATAACACTCAAGTACACTAAATCAAACCACACTAATAACTATGGGTTGCCTCCCATAAAGCGCCTTGTTTAACATCGTCAGCCCACCAAATGATTCTGCCAGGATCAAAATTCCATTTAAGTAATCCTTGATTAATCACCCAATTTTTTCTAGATCCAGGGATTCTTATAAAGTCTTTGAATTTTAATTTTTCTTTCAAATCTTCTTTTTTAGATTGATTCATATCCTTGTGCCTCGTATTTCTTTCTAAATCAAATATTATGCTAGTGATTTTCTCAATTTTATATTAATATCATTCTTAAATTTTATAAGAATGGATCTTTATATGTACTTCAAAAACTCCCAAATTTTAGATCAAATTCTCTCTAGATAATTCAAATTCTGGATCAAATTCTTCTAGGTTACTTTTTTGTTCAGGGTTGTCTTTCAATTCTTCCCTTTTGTACTGAGTAAATGGTAGAGGTGGTCTTTCTATATTTATTTTAGTTGAGGAAATAAGTTTTTCTAATTCCTTATGATTTTTTTTCATTGATCTTTCACTCTCCTTATCCTCATTTCTCAACTGAAAGTTATTTTGAAACATATCCTCGAATTCTATTCTAAATATTTGTTAAATAATTTTAAATTGTTCATCATTCTTCTCCTTAGGGTCTATCTCAGGGTCACTAGGTAAAATCTCTGGGGGTAACTATTAATTACATTAATAATTTGCCCAGTTGATTTTCTATATTCATTATTGCAACCTCTTGATTTTCCAACTCACTCTTCATTTAAATCACAACCTCTTATAACATTAATTCCTTCTTCACATTCTATGGGTTGGAGTTAAATTGAGGAGGATTATTAATTGAGTTAATAATCTGCTCCAATTGGTTTTTCATATTCCTTATTATGATCTCTTGACACTCCAGCTCACTGTCCATTCAAATAACAACCTCTTCTAATAAATCGTTCTCATCATTCTGGGGGTTGAAGTCAAAATTATGAGTAAAAGAAAGTTCATCATTATGATAGCCATGGTTATTCCAACTAAATGTCCCATTAAATTAATTATCTTCCTAAAATTGGTCTTCTCCTCCAAAATTATTATTCCTATTAAAGTTCAAATGATTTTCCCAACGTGGATTGTAATAATCAGAATAAGAATTAAGTATCTCATAGCCAATTTCAATCTATTGTCAAAATGAATTTTCTTCAATAATTCCATTAAAAATTCCTCTCAATATCTACAACTTGAAAAATTAAAATTATAAGCATATCTTCTTGAAAATTTGTCACTATCCAAAGCTACTAGCATTATAATATAAATTTAAATATTCATTATATCATTGATCCACCATTTCTACATTAAATTCATGGAGTCTTTTCAAATCTCTCCCAAAAGTTCTCTCTAAATCTTACTTGTAAAATTTAAGGTTTGCAGCTCCTGAACTACACAAACAAATCTAAAGACTTAACTAGTAGGATAAATATCAAAAGTATTTTTAGTATTTTGGATTTTATTTAAAATAAACACACAATAATTAAACACACTATATAATAATACTATAAATTCCAAATCCAAGTCTTACAGGTTTTACTAAAACTCTCCTAAAGTTCTTACTGAAGCTTCTCTGACAACGGTGCCAAAAACTTGATGTGCCCCTAGTGTGTGATGTTTTTATGCATGTTTTATGTCAATTTAAATCCCTGGTAATAGTGCCAAAAACATGACCCGTCTCAAAATTCATGTAGTAATGTTGCTTTTCGAAAATATGGCAAAAAACTTGACCTAATTTATATTTAGCATTTAAAATCAAAATGTTATAGAATATATAAAACAATTCACACACTAGTAATTCTAAGCAAGTGCACGTATCGCTTCAAGTAATATAGCGCTTTCTTTAAAAACCCCAGTATTAATCTCATAGAGAAGCGCAGTTAGAAATCCCTTAGGCTAATTCTAACTTTCAAGTTTTAGTTTGTAAGATGGAAATTCTTATGATAATATCATAAATCAAGATATGCAAACTATAAAAATTAAATTAAGAAAGACAAGTTAAAATGGATTTAATGAATGCTAACAGAAATGTAACTAAAAGAAAAAAGTTTACTAAACTAATTTTAAAACTTCAAAATTAAATTTACTACTACTAAAAAAAGTTATGTGATAAAGAGTTCAAATTTAAGAAAGCATCTTTCCCCTTTCTAATGAGTACATGGTAAGTGAAGTAATTAAAATCATTTAAAATATATATAAAGATTGTTTTGTGCCAAATAGGAGCAATTTTATTCTTTACCTTCTTCTGAGTGCATAAAAAAAATTGACTAATCTAGAGTTTGGTCCCTAATTTTGTGGTTATGCTGTGAGAATAATGGTTGCCGCTCCAAATATCCCACTAATCCCTCTTATGAGGGCTAACAATCTTACATCAGTTTTCAATCAACTTGACGAAATTGAGGATTTTAATCTGTCACCTTAAAATCTCTGATTCTGCATCCAACAAAGTATATTTTCCTATTTATTTTCACCCAATTCCATGGATGAAATAATCTCCCATGAAATTAAATGTGATTCACCCCATGTTGTAGAAATTATAGCCCTTTTGGAGCATATGTTTCTCAACATATTTTAGCATTTCAATTGGCCAAATCGAAAAGTAAATGAAAATTAAAGTTCAAATCATCACAAAATTTTGACATTTAAATTCGTATAAACAAAATCAATTCTTCACAAAACCATATCTTAAAGTAGGGAGAAGGATAAAGAAGATTACGAATAATTCATGAGAAGGATACAATAAAACACGGATTTCATTAATAAAAAAAAATTTACAAAATAAAAGAAATAAAGGACACAACTTATCTCACAATCCTTCCCAAGCAAATCCTTAAAAGTTCTCTTCAAGCCTTTCTCTCCCTACAAGAACTCTCAATTCTCTCTTAGAAATGTAATGAAGAAGAAATTTGTCACCTTCCCTCTTTTCTTACAATCATTGAAGAAAATCTCTCAGCCCTTGACTTTCTCTCACTCTCTCTCTTGCTTTCTTCTTTCTCTTACTCTCATGCCACACACACACACCCACACACACACACACTCATGCCACTCACACTCACAAAACTCCTTTTATCCCTAGACTACCCTCTCTTTTAGAAAAGGGTGCCTCCCGTAAGAAGAATTAAAAATTCTCTCCAAAATTTTATCCAAAAGTCAACACTTTTGAATTCAAAAGACATGTCCATTGATCCAAGAGAGATAGCCCTTCATAAAAGAACCTTCTAAAGTGTCTAGATGCATTGAATCACTCCAAGGGGTGTTTAGAACAAGTGTCCCTTTGAAAATTTGCACAAAATTATCCTGAACCGCCTTAATCCACCAAATGTCATCTTTGGCGCATCATGCGCCAGTTCTATGGATTTTGGTGCATCATGTGCCAGTTTGGCGCATCATGCACCACTCTGTAGCAGCTCCGCTATTTTATTTCATTTGGCTCCATTTAGCTCTGTTGCAGCTTCAATTACGTTTTGCTCCTAACAATTATTCCAACAAAATAAGCATGAAAACAACCTTTTTTAAGGAGTACTTTCATTCAAAAATATTTGAGAAATGTAAAGTAGATTGAGGATAGAAATACATATCGAAATGTGCCCAGTGAGAATTTTCTTTCTTGCTCGTTTTTGCTTCAAATTGCACCATATGCAAAATACCTTCTTTTAAAGTATAATATCATTAAAAATCACAAAGATTGAGTATAAAATTTATATGAAAAAGTAGGTAATTTTTAGGCGTGTCAGTGCCTAGGAGTTATAGGGGAGGTTTAGAGCTTAAAAATAGAAGGGCAAGAGCAGAAGTCTCACCACACTTCCATTTACCCCTAAGTTCTTAGTGAAAAAGAGAGAATTTGAAAGATGTCATCTTGGGAGAGTGAACTGAAGAAAAATGAGGAAGCAATGAGAAAGAAATTTATTAGTCAGAGTGCGAAAGAGTTATACAATGATTTTGTAGCATATAATATCGAAGGAATAACAGTGAAAATCGCTAAAATTGAGGCTGATATGGCTTCAATTGAAGAAAAAGTAATGAAAGTTAATGCACATCTTGATAATATGGGATGGAAGCTTAAGATGCAGTTTAGCCATACCAGTTTTATAGAAGAAGTAGACAAGGCTATGTATTTGAAAAACTAATGGATTAAAGAAGATTCTACCAGAGTTATTAACCACCGTCCGTTTTATCAGATTTACATTCCAAATGCTGAAGGAGAGACTAATGATGGGCCAAGATTTGTTCCACAAAATAGAGAGTGGAATTAAGTTATTTGTTTAGTGTTTGTTTGTTTAGTGTTTATTTGTTAATGCTAAGTCTTTTTAGTGTGATTTTAATGTTATGATTATTTAGTGTTTGTGTTATGAACTATCTCATCGAAGACTCTTTAGATTGAGAATTTATGTATTAAAAATGTTTGTAATTGTTCTTGAATGAATCTAAGTGGTTCTTTGTGTGAAATTTCCTGTTATGTAGTGTTGAATCAAATTACTTAAGATTGGTGAATCTTGAGAAAAAGGAGAGTATAAAGGGAAGAATATAGCTATTAAAGAGTTCTGAGATCCTATTATTGACCTAATTTTGAGTTCTTCTTTTCCCTTCCCTACATATCCTAGAATTTAGCCTTAGGATTTTCTATTTTGATGCTCCTAGAGGACTAGACCGGGACCTATAATATTTAGAAATTCAACCCATTTCTTTGTCTTTTGAAGTTTCATATGGACGGTTTCAGGTCATTAACATTCAATTGAGTTAATTGAAAAACTGACATATTGAAGCACAAATTAAACTCCTATAGAAATTTGAAAGACATTGGTGAACCCCATGACATGTGCGATATTTGACTTGACACCACGAGCGATGTGCTTGACTTTGGTTGTCGCTTATGCAAGGACAAGTCAACAATTTTTATTCGTTAAACGACTTCAATCAGATAAAGATAATTTCATTTGTTGTGCCATGCACAAATGAATTGTATAAAATTTGATTTTTTTTATAAAAATTAATTAAACCTTTTTTTTTAAAAAAGTTTCTTTAAAAAAAAGGCCCTAAACTCTATCCTCTCCCTCACGTGAGCTCCCCTTCTCCTCTTGGGACCAAACCATGCCCTAGCTCCTTATTCCTCTTACCCGAGTAGCTAAGCCTCCCTTTCCAGTTTCTCCAGTCACATCCTTCCTCTTCAGTTGTGGCTTACCTTCTTTTATGGTCATAACTGCCGGTTACTTTCTTTTAACGGTTTTTCCTGCACAATGAATTTAGTAATCCTCTCATTCTTGGGTTTGAGTGTTTCCCTTGTCGTGAGCATTCTGCCCTCTCGATGGCTATAAATACCCGCATGGAGTAGAACTTTGGGTTGCAATTTTTTTTACGTTGAAGAGGTGTTTAGATATTTTTGAGGAAACAAATTGCAGGAGTTTATTCTCTGTTGGAAATTCTATCTCATGATTTTTCTTATTCTTCTTGTTCTTAAGTTAGCAAGAAATTGAGGTCAGATTCCATTTACTTTTAAAGTTTTATTATAGAATAGTAGTGAAATAGATCTTAGCATCTCTTTTATCAATCATACTTGATTATTTGGAATAGTTAACTTCTTTAGCACCATGGAATTTATATCAAATCAATTTAAGGTGTTGATTAAGTTTTTGGATTTTTTGTTTATGTAATACCTTCTGTTAGATCATAGGATTGATAGTTCAACTTGAGTTAATATTTTTAGTTTGATCATTACTTTGATGAAGGATTGGGGTTGGCTTTCTGTTTTCTTGCTGCCTCTATGTGGGTAAATATATTGGAGATTTATTTGCTCATTTTGATCACTTTTTTTAGGCTGGATTTCTGTTCTCCTTGCTGCCCCTATTAAAATAAATATTTGGAGGTTATTTTGGTTTTGAATAACTATTTGGGTTGCGGTTCGTGCTCTTCTTGTTGCTCCTATTTGAATATATATGTTGAGATCATTTTTTGGTTTTAAATATCAGATTTGGGGCTGCAGTTTTGCTCCTCTTGTTGCCTCATTCGAATACACATGTTGGAGATTTATCTTTGGTTTCTTTTTGAGAATTAATTTGGGCCACAGTTCTGCTCTTCTTGTTGTCTTTATTCAAATACATATTGGAGATCTTTCTTTTGGTTTTGAATATTAATTTGGGGCTCAGTTTTTTTCTACTCTTGCTACCCTTATTTGAATACATGTGTTGAAAATTACTTTTGGTTTTGAATAATCAGTTTGGGGCTGGTTTCTATTCTTCTTGTTTCCCCTTATTCGAACATATGTTGGAGATTATTTCTTGTTTCGAATAATTAGTTCTGAAGCTTAATTCCTGTTCTTCTTATTGCCCCTTGCTCGAATAAATGATTGAAAATCTTTATCTGGTTTTGAAAATTGCTTTAATATCTCATCTTTGCTATTACTGCTCCTATTTGAATATACACTGGAATTATTTGGCATTCTGGATAGGTGCTTTACTGTCTCGTGTAATAACTCAATTTTAGCCCCTTTATGCTGGGCTCGAGCTTGTCTTTTTTGATGGTTTGATTCAGCCCCATTACGCTAGGCTCGAGCTTGCCTTTTTTAGGGTTCGATTTGGTCCTTTATGCTGGGCTCAAGCTTGTCTTTTTTATGGTTCGGTTTAGCCCCTTATGCTATGCTTGAGCTTGTCTTTTTGTGGTACAATTTAGCCCCTTTATGATGGGCTTGATCTTGTCTTTTTGATGGTTCAGCTTAGCCCTTTATGTTGGGCTCAAGCTTGTCTTTCTGATGGTTAAGTTAAGCCCTTTTATGTTGGGCTCGAGCTTATCTTTTTGTGGTTCGATTTAGCCCCTTTATGCTGGGCTCGAGCTTGTCTTTTTGATGGTTCGGTTTAGCCCCTTTATACTGGGCTCGAGCTTATCTTTTTGTTGTTCTATTTAGCCCCTTTATGATGGGCTTGAGCTTGTCTTTTTGTGGTTTGATTTAGCCCTTTTTATGTTGGGCCCGGTTTCCTTTCTTAATGGCTCAGTCCCCCCCCCCTCCCCGCTTTGGTGGCTTGATTTTGCCTGGTGATGGCTTAGGCTTTGTCCATTTGTTGGCCTTAGTTTTTTTTAGTGGGAGTTTGTTTTTTTGGCCATCTATTGGATTCAATTCTACTCCTTTAGCCCTCCTTTTTTGTGAAGTATATCTTGTGGTGGCTTAGGTTCTAGCCCATTGCTGGAATTGGCTTTTTGGTTGTATAAATTTCGTGGATTTGAATTTGGCAATATGAGAATAGAAGCTTACCCCTCTTTAGAAAATTGATAAAATATGTCATGATCATATAAAGGTTTAAAGTTCAAGTTTAGAGGTGGAAGGTGGATGTTATAGCAATGCTTACATGATTACTTCTTCTATTTTTCTTGACATAAAAAATATATATAATTATGTCGGATGAGCATATGAAATATTTAGGTGGCCTATTAGTTTGAGATAAAGGGCAACAGACAAAGATGCAAAGAACCACTGATCAGCTTTTCTTATAGCTAAAAATATAAAATCAATATTCAATTAAGTGAGATGCCCTTTCACTCCCTTAAGTCGCCTACAGCTCTAACCCTCTTCAAAGGGTTTGAGAACTGGTAGTTAAAAAAGAACAGATACTACATACCACTTATTAGACATCATCTTTATAAGTTTAGAGACCGCATACCACCCATTTAAAACATCACATATATAGGTGCACTACACCCTGATAAGTTCAGATACTATTTAATTCACACATCCATTAAATGATAGGGTTTAGGGATGCTCGACTATAGGGGTGATTCGTTGGTGACATCTAGTTGATATTGAAAGGTTGACTTCAATATATCAGTAGCCTGGGGGATCTAGAAAATAATAAAAAAAAAGAAATCTAGTCTGAGCCTATCCCCAAATTGAAATCTGATACCCCACTTGGAGATTTTCATATGCTCATCAGTTGGCTTTTCTTTCATAATCAGTAAATGCTTATTTAATCCCTTCTATGTCATTACAATTTATTTTAAAATGTCAACAGAGCTCATCAGGTACATTTAGCTGTTTTATTTTTGTTCCTTTAATACATATTTCCTTCTTTACTACATAGTATTTCTTTTCTTTATATTGCTTTACTTTCATAGTTTTCTTTCAGTATTGTCTTGTTGCTGTACTTTACTACACAATTTCTCCTTTTCTTTACCGTATCGTGCTATAGACATTCACCTATACTCATGCTTCTATTTATTGCTTTTCTAGCATGTTTGTATAACACCCTAGGATAGGTCATTTAAGGCATGGTTTTCTTTTTCTCTCTTTTTCTCGGGATGAGGCATCGACGTGGCCGAGCAAAGATACAACTTTAGAAGACAGTCAAGACGACGACAGGAAGCTGTAGGAGGAACATCAACTAATTTCGAGGAACATAAACTAATTTTTGATAGATTTAAATAACATACATATAGGACATCAAGATCATTCGTCTAGCGTGATGTAAATCCTCATACACCATCTTTTAGGACTTTCTATGATTTTATATTGTACGATATAAGTCCTAAACATTTTAGTATTTTGAGGTAGTCATTTGGTATAACTAAATCCTCCTATTTTCTTGGGCTATTTGCATATGACATGCAGGCATAAGTCCCAAATATCTAAATAATTTTCAGGAGTGAAACATCAAATAATTTCTTTCAAATATGTAAAGCCAAACCATAGATTAATTTGAGATGTCACTGAATCTTATTTAGTATCTTCAACATCTCCTACTTTTCACTCATTTGGATTCCAGAAATAACTGTTCCTATTTGAACCTATCCCACTTGACTTTTCATACAATCAATCGTGGGAATATAAACATTGAATTCTTGAAGATGAAACCCTAATCTTAATCGAGAGTCTTTTTATGTGACTTCGGTTGTCTAAGATGTAATTAACTATAGGGGCTTGCCTCTATAGGGAATTAAGAACCTAGATTTATCTAAACTCTGTCTAATCTGTGTATTAAATAAGGAATTTGTCAGCTATAAAATTTGTAGACCAAAATAGAGTCATAAACTCTTAAAAGTTTAGATGGTTAAGCCTACCAATAAGTGATACATTCATCCTTCAAGATTATATCATTATTTAAACTACTAGGTATATGAGGTCTATTTAGTCTCATCATTTATAAAAAAAAAACCCATTTTTTACAAAATTAAAACTACATTATATATATTATATTATATTTAAATTTAAAATCTTTTTTCTTAAAATTTTGTTAAAAAAATGGCCGACACCTGTAGGGTCGATTGAATTAGGTTAGAAGTGTATTTTTACTTAAAATTGAAAAAAATCAAAATTTGAGCGCCTAAGTGCCAAGACCCTGCACTTAAGTGCTGCATAGACCGAGAGATAGAAACCTATGAACCGAACCCTTTGCACTTAAGAGCTGATTCATGTAAACCATTTTTTGAATGGTTTAAAGTGATGATTTGGTCTAAAAATCCCCATTTTCTTCGCTCGACTTCATCCCTTACCTCTTGAGTTTGCCATTTTAAGATTAGTGCATCCCCTAATTTGAAGGTTTCTTGGTGCTTTGAAGCAAAATTTGCTAGATTTAATCTTCTTGAGATAAGAGTTTCACTTCTATGCAAACAATTTTTATTTTAACTCTGTATTTTGAGCACATTATGGATCAACCCAAAAATCACTATTCATGGTGAAAATTTAAGAAAAAATCATGTAAAATGCATAGATTAGGAAGTTTAAGTATTTATGAGCTAAGTTAAATGATTTAGAGTTGAATTTAGGATTTATTGTGAATTATAAATATTTTTTTTAGAAATGGCACCAAGGATGAAGAGGACCAAGTGAAAGGCCTAATTTGATTCAAGCAAGTTTGTTAGTGCTAGAGCTCAGGATCAATGCAGTGATGCGCTGCAATCAAGGAAGTTGATTTCTAAGCATTATTTTAAGAGTCTTGGAGGAGTTGTAGAAGATTTAATTAATTTCTGCCAATGGGAGAGGTTTTGTTGTTTTTCTGTTGTAGCAGTTATTTCTTTTATTCGGGAGTTCTACGCAAATCTCCCAAAGGCTGAAGAAGAAGGATTCGTGATTAGAGGAAAGATAGTGCCTTTCTCATCTGAGGTAATAAATCAGTCTTATCATTTTCCCTCGAGCACTTTATGTTTTTATTCCAACTATAGTCCAAATGATGAGTAGTTAGATGAGATTATTTCATCGTTGACTGAGGAAGAGGATTATGGAAGATTACCAATGAAAAATTAGTTAAATTTTCCATGTCAAAGTTAGATTCCCCGTCTAGGTATGACACTATTTAATTTCTACTCTTCTACTGCCTACCAATCATCTTAGTGAAGTGACCTGAGATCGAGCAACCATGAATTATTATATTCAACATTTCAAGCTCATTGACACCGGAGATTTGATTTATAATGTTATTACCAATTCTGTCATCGCTGCTACTACTGTAGGTTTGGCATTTGCATCCTTGATTTTTTCATTATGTAAGTAGGCTGGAGTTAGATTTGATAATTGAGAGGAGATACTGTAGCCACTCAAGCCAATTACTAGTGTTAATGTGAAGTCTTATTGACGTCATTCATTTTTTGGCTGGAGAGGTGGATTTTCTAGCAGTTCAGCTACCTCTACATCTCAAGCTTCTACTTCCCGCACTTCTACATGATAGGGTCAGGCATCTGGATCTGATTCTCAATCAGAACAATTAGAGAGGATATTGAACAATGTCATTTATACCACTAAAAAGGTATTAAATTTAGAAAATTTTGTAGAACATATAAATGGATATATGATAATACGTAATGAATGAGGAAGAATTCCACTCATCTATGGAAAATCTCATGAGAGGTTACCAGAATGTAGTTGTCCCTCAATATTTAAGATATCAATCATATGAGCCTGCAGCTGCTTGGCATAGTGATGAGAGTGATGCTGAGGAGGAGGATGATTAGAATGGTTCTATAATTTGTTTATTTTTTTTATGTATTATTGGGAACTGTTTGTGGTATAGCTATACTGTACTTTTATTTTGTTTGGAGTTGTATTTGTAAAGAATGTTAGTTTTGCTTATGATTTATTCTGAAGACACTATTGTGATGTATTTATGTTCTTGTGAGTAGTTATTGTGTTTTTGTGGTAGTCAATGTGTTAACTGAGTTTTTTAGTGTATTTAGTTAGACTGTGTTGAACTTAATTCTGAATCTTATAATACTTTATAATATTGCTAACTTTAACATAAAAAATTCATGTTTAAAATTTTCAATTTACTACTAGATATTTTCTTTATATTGCAGTTGTGTAAGCTTGTTAGTTTGTTTTTTTGCTTTTATGTTATCCTTTAATGCATAGAAGTCTAATGAACTCTATATGTTAAGGAAAGTTAAAATTTGATCAAAATTTATTTTTTTACCCCTATATTAATTTTTGTATTTGTATATTTAGGATGTAAAAATTCCTACTAGCAAGTTATTTTTAGTTTTTATTTCAGTCAATTTGTATTTGATGCTAAAATGTTTTATCTTATTAAAAATTTAAGTTTGGGGGGAGGGGGATGAAAAACTTACTAAAAACTAGAAATTTATTTGTTCTAAAATATACTTCAAATAAATTTGATTTTGATTTGATGAAAAATGATCATGCATATGAACTTATATTAGGGAAGTAAAATGTTGAACATAGAAATAAGTAAGTGAATTTAGTTAAAATTTATAGTAATGAAGAAAAAATTAAAGTTAAAATTCTTTTTAGTGTGGAAATGATAAATATGGTGTAACTATCTTTAGTAGGAGAAATTGTATTTTTGAAAAATGAAGAAGAATAAGACTTTTATTTTCAAAAATTAAATTTCTTTTATTGAAAATAATTTTCAAAAACTATTATTATGTTTTAATTAAATTGAATATATCAACTCTTTGCTTTAGGAAAGGAAGAGTAGAATTTAAAATCATTAAAGACCTATCCAGACTTAGTAATCCTTGCTTGAAAAAGAAAAGAAAATAAAGAATGAAAAAGAAAAAGAAAAAAAAAAGAAGAAAAGAAAAGCTGAAAAAGAGAGAAGAAGCTTGAGGATTAGTGTCTAATCAAAAATTGGTTCCACATATGATCTTTTTAAAATATAAGACTTGAGAAACTTTTATGCATAAGGATATAATGTAGTAAGTAAAATTATGCTTACTTAAAATTTTTTATGTGGAGAAGATAGAAAGCTTAAACCCTATATTTGGAAAATCTATAATATTTTTGAATTATATAAAAACTCACATTTTCTGACTTCTTTACATTAAAAATTTTCAAACTCTAAGTTGGTCTCATTCACTAAGGCTTTTTTACAAATTAGACTAATGTATTTATACATCAAAATTTTAGAAACTTATAAAGAAACACATATACATAATCTACTTATTTAATTTTTAAGGACTGGAGTGTCACTTGAGGACAAGTACATTATAAGTTATGAGAATTTTGATACACCTAAAATATATAGTCTTAATGTACACATTTTTATGCCTATTTTTTAGATATTGAACTTTATTGAAAGTTATTTGTGCATTTTTCTTTCAGGCACAATCAAATGGATGAAAAGTGGTAAAAGGAGTGAAAAAGGATCAAATTTCGATAAAAAATGAAGAAGGTGCAAAAAAGAACTGAGGTGCCTAAGCGCCCAGGATCGGCGCTTGCACACCATTTATATAGAGAGAACCGTGCCTAAGCACTAAGTACCCCATGCTTAAGTGTCAGAAGTAGTTACTTGAAGATTCATTGAATTTGGATGAATTTTTGAAGAGGTGTTTGAAGTAACCGTTGGTAAAAATGTGGGAAATAGTTCATGGACACAAAATTTCATTCAATTGGCATTTGAAAGGAGGCAACTTCTAGAATATTCATTTCATGGAGACACATTTTTAAGAGAAACCAAGGCACCTCTTGAATTTTAATTAAAGAAGACTTGGATCATCAAAGTGATCGTCGAGAGGCCAATCGCTAATTGTCAATCATCATCCATCCATCTAGAGTGACCACCACCACCTATTGCCGCTGTCGCCGTTGGCCACCTTTTCTTTTTATATTGAGTTTTATTTTGTATTTTCAGTGAAGGAAGAGATTCAAAGGAACTTCAAGACATTTGATGGAGAGGATTTGAGATAATTGTTTATCTTTGTGACTACATTTAATTTTAATTTAAACTTCTTAATTGTGTGCATGATTTATACTTTTAAACTCAAGTGTGGTTATGTTTTCTCCATGAATTCTAAGTAATTTTCTTTTATCTTTTTTCCTGAAAATGATAAGTGATTAAGTATTGAAAAGAAGTTGTATGAAGTTTTATTCTTTAATGTTGGAAGAAGTTATGATGATTTCAAACCTTGTACTTCATTTACTTCTTAATTTAGCAAATTAAGATGTTAATACCTATTGTGAGAACATGTAAGACCCAAGATGGTATTATCTCAGTTAACAATGGTAAGAATCACATTTGATTTCATGGATGAGAATGTAGTTCATGGAATTGAGTGCAAATGAATGGGGAAATAAAGTTTGAAGGGTGTAGAATTAGAGGACTTTAGAGTGACAAGCTAAAACCCCCAATTTGAGTTACATTTTTTAGGTTTTGATACTAGATGTTAGCCCCCCAGGTGGAGGGAGAAGAGGGAGCTCTAGAGTGAGAGCTAGTATCTTCCCTACTTAACCCGTCTTCAAGACTATCCAAATTATATATTAGCCAATATTCTTTATAGCATCTCTAGTTAGGTAAAGAGTATTATTGCTTCTATTTGACACAATATAATTAGAATACTTCTACAACAGAATTCATATACTTGTTACTGATTCATAATAAGGAAAAATATATTTTTTTTTATATTGCCTTCATCTTGCAAGTATTTAGTTAAGTTAACTAGTTTCTTACTTTATTTTCAATTATCAAAAATTATAAGAAGACCTGAAATTTCATTCTTATTTTAATATATAGAGTTTAAGTAAGAATATTTTGCTAAGTAAAATTTTTCTATCTAATTTCTCCTATTTGGTAAGTTTCATATTGTATTTTTCCCTGTAAGTTCGATATTGTGGGCTTAAATGAAAAGTTCTATATTACTTGATAATAATACATATACTTGCGTAGTATCCCATATTTAAATATTATAAATATAATCTTATTTGCTTCAAAGTTAAGAACTCACCTAGCTTATGCTCAGGATCAAGTTTTTGGCCTCGTTGCAAAGTAAGAATTATTATTAAGAAAATGAAGCATATAATTGCTACATCACATTTGACATCTTTCTAGAACATCAGGATCACTTTCTACAACAAGGTAAGTGTCACATTAAATTTCATGGGTGAGAATATAACCCATGGAGTTGCGTGTAAATACATAAGGAAATATACTTTGATGGGTGCAAAACTGAGGATTTTATTGTGACAAATTAAAATCCCCAATTTGGTCGAGTTGCTCGGAAACTATAGTAAAATTGTTAGCCCTCAAGCAAGGGAGAAGTGAGAGCTCTGCAGTGGGTGCCAGTATCCTCTCAACCTAACCTTGGATTAAGGGACCAAACTCAATATTAGTCAGTGCTCTTTATGCACTCTCAGAGGGTAAAAAATAAGATTGCTCCTATTTGACACAATATAATTTTATATATATTTTAAATGATTTTAATTTCTTTACAATCCATAAACTCATTATAAAGAGGAAGGATGCTTTCTTAAATTTGAACTCTTTATTTCAAAACTTTGTATAGTTTTTATAAGTTTACTTTTTAAGTTTAGAAGTTAATTAAGTTAACTTAGTTCTTTTAAATACATTTCATTTAGCGCGCACTAAATTTACTTTAGATTTTTTTTGCTTGCTTAAGTTTTATAGTTTAAATATTGAGTTTGACGTTATAACCATAAGAATTTCCAACTCCCTGTGGGATCGATACTTAAGACCACATCAGAGTCCTTTATTACTTAAGCGATATGCATACTAGTCTTATTATTACGGGTTTAGCAGCTTCAAGATTTTAAAAGATAAAATTATTCATACTGAACTTGTTTTTTTTTATTGAACTGCATATTTACTATTAGTGTTATTGTGTGTGTATTGTAATATTGAAAGATATTTACAATGCATATTATAAAACCGCCCGCATCAAATTTTTGGCGTTGTTGCTGGGGAAAATGGTAAATTACTTTATAATTGAGAACATTTTATTTGAACTGAAAAACTATTTGTAGTTTAATTAATTTTTTTTATATTTAGTTAGTTTGTTTATTTTTATTGCTTATTGTGTTTGTGTATTTGTAGTTTACGATAAGTAGATTTAATACCTTCCCGTATAGAGTTAGAAAGAAAAACTATAAAAATTTGAAAATAACAAAAAGAGAGATAATTTGAACAAAATGGCTTGCAACTTAAATAATTCTGAAAGTGAAAATGAACACAATCAGAGACCTTTAAGAGATTATTTTAATCCTACAACAAATGAAATTCATTTGAGTATACAAAACCCTGTTGTAGCTGCCAATTCATTTGAGCTTAAACCTATTATTATCCAAATAGTAGAAAAAAATTAGTTTTGCGGAACACCAACTGAAGATCCTAACTTACACCTTGTTAGTTTTCTAGAATTTTGTGTTACATTTAAATATGATGGAGTATCAAATGATCCAGTTAGAATTAGACTTTTTTTCTTTTTCGTTAAGGGATAAAGCTAAGATGTGGTTAAACTCATTAGCACTGTTATCTATCAGAACTTGGGGAGACTTATCACAAAAATGTTTATATATATATTTCCCAACATAAAAAACTAATAAGCTTAGAAATGATATTACATCTTTTTGTTACTTTGAAGGGGAATCAATTTATGAAGCTTGGGCAAGATTTAAAGATCTCCTTAGGAAGTGTCCATTCCATGCTTTGCCAGATTGGTTAATAATTCAAATTTTTAATATCGGATTGGTTAGATCTCTTAGAACAATAATTACTGCTGTTGTTGGTGGATCATTAAAGTCAAAACCATTTGATGAATCATATTCTTTAATTGAAGAGATGGCTTCTAATAATTTTCAATGGCCCTCTGAAATGGTAAATCCAAAAAGAGTAGCTAGTATTCATGATTCTGATGTAATATTTATGTTGGCTGCTCAAATTTCTGCAATATCAAAGAAGATAGATCAGTATGGAATGAATTTTTCTCAAACACCTTATGTGCTTGAAAAAAATTCATTGAGGCAAATGATCGAATCACAACCTTTGTATGAGAATTTAAATGCAATAAACAACCAATTTAATAATCCTTATTCCAATTATTATAATCCTGGTTGGAAAAATCACCCAAATTTCAGTTGGAGTAACAATAACTCTAATGTTGTAAATCTGCAATGGGTGAGCAATGTTGGAAACCTATTGGAAAACTCTAACAATAAAGGGAATTCAAACTACAAATCTTATTACCCTCTAGGTTTCAATAGAAATTTGTAAATTAAGGTGAATAAATTGTTAATGGAAGAATTATTAATGCAAATGAGAAGTCAATTACAAATTCAAGGAGCTGCAATTAGAAACATGGAAAATCAATTGGGATGTATTGCTACTGTACTTAGCAATAGACCTCCAGAAACTTTTCCTAGTAATGTTGAAGTTAATCCTAAAGATCATAATAAAGAGCAAATTAAAGATATTTAACTGAGAAGCAGAAAAGAATTGGAAACAAAAGTTCAATAAGAAGTTGAAGTTGAAGTTGAAAAAGAAGGGGTGGGAAATGAAAAATTTAATGAAGATTTTCATTTTGAGTTAGAATATCCTATCAAACCAATGAAAATTACTGTAGAAAGACCAACACCTTAATTTTCTTAAATATTGAAGCAAAAAAACAAAAATAACAAATTTATAAAATTTTTGAAAATTTTAAGGAAATTGACAAAAACATTTTATTAGTTGAAGCCCTAGAACAAATGCTAAGCTATGTGAAGTTTATGAAGGATATACTTAATAAAGAAAAGATGTTTACAAATAATGAGACTGTTGCACTTAGTGAGGAGTATAGCGCTATAATTAAGGAAAAGCTTCCTGAAAAACTTAAGGATCCTGGTAGTTTTACTATTCCTTGTGCTATTAGTGAAATTTTTTTTAGAAAAGCTTTATGTGATTTGGGAGCCAATATTAATCTTATGCCTCTATTTATTTTCAAAAGGTTGGGTTTAGGAAAAATTTCACCTACTAATGTAACTCTTTAGTTAGTTGATCGTTCGATTACTTATCCTAAATGAGTTATAGAAGATGTTTTGATAAAGGTTGATAAATTTTTCTTTCCTGTGGATTTTATTGTGTTAGATATGGAGGAAGATAGATTAATTTCTATCATTTTAGGAAGACCATTTCTTGCCACTAGAAGAGCTTTGATATACATGCATAAAGGAAAATTGATGATGAGAGTTAGTGATTAAGAAGTCGCATTTCATATTGCAAAGTCAAAGAGATATCCAAGAAAAAGAAAAAAGGATGAATGCTTCATAATGGAAATTAACGACTATTTAATAATGAATATTTCAGGAATACATTTCAAAAGAAAACTGAAGAAGAATATTTGGAGTATAGGATGAGGATATAATTCAAGATAAATCTATGGAAGTGAGTTCTTAAGAATTAGATTATGTTCAGGAACAATTTTAATTATTAGATCCTACAGATAATAATAAAAATTTGATTTCATCGATTGAGAAACCTATTGAATTAGAAATGAAAACACTTCCTACACATTTAAAATATGCCCTTTTAGGAGATTTATCCACATTACCTGTTATTGTATCCTCAGAATTAACTGAAACATAAGAACAAAAGTTGTAGGAAACTTTAAGAAGATATAAGAAAGCCTTTGTATGAACATTAGTTGATATTAAAAGAATCAGTTCTTCAATTTGTTTGTACAACATTTTATTGGAAGAATGTCATGAACCAAAAGCTGATCCTCAAAAGAGATTCAACCCGATGATGAAAGAATTTATTAAAAAAAAAAGATTTTAAAATGGTTAGATGCGAGAATAATATATCATATTTCATATAATTCTTGGGCAAGTCCAATTCACTGTGTTCTTAAAAAATTAGGTGTGATTATAGTGACAAATGAGAATAAAAAATTAATACCAACAAGACAAATCACTGGATGGTGAATCTGCATTGATTATCAAAAATTAAATTCGGTCACCAAGAAAAATCATTTTCTTTTACCCTCTTTGGACAAGATGTTGGATAAGCTAGCTGGGCACAAAAATTTTTACTTTTTAGATGGATATATCAGTTATCATCAAATACCAATTACTCCAGAGGATCAAGAGAAGACAATGTTTACTAGTCCTTATGGTACTTTTGTATTTTGACAAATGCCCTTTAGTTTATCTAACGCGCTTGTGACATTTCAAAGATGTATGATATCAATTTTTAGTAATTTATTTGAAAGAGGGATAGAAGTCTTTATGGATAATTTTTTTGTGTTTGGAACTTCATTTGAAATTTGTCTAAATCATTTAGATAAATTTCTAGAATGATGTGAAAAGAAGAATCTCGTATTAAAGTGGGAAAAATGTCAATTCATGGTTGTAGGAGGAATTGTGCTTGGGCATAAAATTTCAGAAAAATGACATGGAAGTATATCTGACAAAAATTCATGTTATATCTAACCTACCTCCACCTATTACTGTAAGAGGAGTTAAGAGCTCTTTAAGACATGCTAATTTTTATGGGCAATATATTAAAGATTTTTCAAAAATTACAAAGTTTTTATGCAAAATTTTGGAAAAAAGATACAAAATTTGATTTCAATTAAGAGTGCCTTAATGCCTTTGAAACATTGAAAGAGAAATTGATCACTGCTCCTATAATTGTTTCATCTAATTGGGAGAAACCATTCAAATAAGTGTGTTATACTAGTGATTATGCAAATGAAGTTGTTTTAGGGCAGATATATGACATAATTTACCATGCTAGTTAAACTCTCAATAATGCTCAAATTAATTATACCACTACTGAAAGAGAGTTATTGGTCATATCTAATTGGAGCTAAATGTATTGTGTATACATACCACTCGGCTATAAAATATTTGATGCAAAAGAAGGATGCGCAACAAGATTAATTAAATGGGTACTTCTGATACAAGAATTTGATTTTGAGGTAGCCGATAGGAAAGGATCTGATAATCAAATTGATGATCTTTTATCTAAATAGGAATAGGAAGAAATATTTGATCTTGAAAAATAAATTAATGAAACTTTTCTTGATGACCAACTTTATGCTATTAAAGGATGGGAAATACCATAGTATGCTGATATTATAAACTACACTGTTAGTTGTATTTTACAATATGGGTGACAAAAGAACAAGAAAAGAATTTTACTCACGATACAAAATTTTACTTTTGGGATGACCTATATTAGTACAAACAACACAAAGATTTAGTTATGTGAAGATGCATGCCTTATCAAGAAATTGAAGAAATTATCAAAAAATATCATGATTATGGATTTGGAGGTCATTTCGATATTAATAGAACTGTTCACAAAATTTTACAATCCATATTTTATTGGCCAACTCTATTTAGTGATGTTAATATTTAAAAATTAAAATATGTGATCTGTGTCAGCGAGCAGGCAATCTTTTAAAAAGAAATGAAATGCCCCTAATATTTAATTTAGAAGTTAATATCTTTGTTGTTTGACGATTAGATTCTATGAGACCATTTGTACCTTCATTTGGATATATATATATATATATATATATTCCAAAAAAGAGCAACTCATGGCTCCTTACATGTTACCAAAGAAAAGAGGGGTACAGAGTGAGTACAAGGGGGTGGGGGATGAAAATTCCTCTTCAAAATGAAAGAAAATACATAAGGGGTCGTATATATATATATATATATATATATATATATATATATATATATATAGAACATTAATCATATATATAACTATCTTCTGTAAGAGCATATATATATGAAACACCAAAATAAAAAGACAACAAATTACAACAATCTGCAGAAAGGGAGATAAGAAAGATCACCCTTGAGAAGTAACTGTAGTGGTGGGGGAACCTTCTTGGATAAATTGGGTTTGTCTGCCTCAGCACCAGCCTGGGCAAGCCAATGAGCAGGTCTGTTACCTTCTCTATGTATAAAAATGAATTTCAGATTAATGCCCTGGGAGTTATAGGAAATTCTATTCTTCCATTTCAGAATGTGTCAGGGGCAGGTTATGGTGTTAAGGAGAATGCTAATCATGACCTTGGAATCAGTCTCCACTATAAGGTTGTGAAATTTGGCCTTGGATGCAATATAGATGGCCGAAAAGATAACCAAAGCCTTAGCTTCCAGAGCATCAACAAAAAAAATAGGAGACAGGAAATGTAAGAGACAAGTACCATTTGAATTCCTGAAAACACCTCCAATGCCAGCAGTGGACCTATAGAAACTGCCATCAGTATTGGCTTTCAGCCAACCAACAGGAGGTTTGAGCCAGAAAACTAGGGGGTGCTTCAAAATAGGTTGATTTGCCAAAGAGTTGGTCTTAAAAAGATCATGAAAGGCTTTCCAATGAGTAATTTTTTTTCAAAAATGCTAAACAGTTAGCAGCCACCTTAGAGAGGGATGTGGTAAGTGTTAATTAAATTTGGCCTTATTTCTAGCCATCCAAGTGAACCAAGCCACCACACATGGTATCACCAAAAGTTTTAATTGAAGCCATTCATTCCAGCAAGATATAAATTTTTGCCAGGTGAGATTGATGGTTTGCACTTTCAAATTTTTTAGGACCATTAACCAAATTTTTTGGACAAATTGACATCGGAAAAAAGGAGATATGTTTTTTCCTCTTGCCCTTTACATAGAAGACAACAAGAAGGGCCTTTCAGTCCCTTCAGTTTCAGAATGTCATCAGTTGGGAGGCATTTAGAGAAGATTCTTCAACAGCAGAAAGACATAGAGGGTGAGAGGAAATTATTCCAAATATGTTTCCCCCAGAGAAAGTTCTCACCTTGATGATGTTGGGAATAAATGTAAGAAGTAGTAGATTGGGAAACCCTTTGCTTGGAAATAAGTTTATCCTTCTTAGAAGTATCCACAGGAATGTTGTTAATCCTGTGAATGGTAAAGTTATCAAGTATGTTGTTTAAAGCAGTAAGGTTCCACTGATTATCATTCCATAAATCTGACACTTTGGTAGAAGTTGGATATGGAACAGTGATCTTGTCAGCAAGCTTCCCATCCCCCATCCAGTTGTCAAGCCAAAAATTAAGGTTCCTCTCTCCAAGGTCCCATATAAAGTAGTCTTCAACTTTTTCTTTATATTTGATCATATGAGACCACATTCTGGAGTCTCCCAATTTAGATGTAGCAAGAGTGGGATGTGAACCTCTACAATACTTGCCTTTAAGAAAGATAGCCCAAAGGGACTCTTGAGCTCTAAAATGAATCCACAACTTGCAAAAATTAATCAGATGTAGATGCTTGAAACTTCTGAAACCCAGACCCCCATTATGAGTTGGTTTACAAATGGAGTTCCAATTGGTCCAATGTTTCTGTGTTCTTTGTCCTGACCAAAGAAATCTGTTGAAAGTTGTTTCAAGAAGGTGTTGACTGCTCTTTTTCATAGTTGCCATTTGGAGAATGTATGAGGGGAAGGCAGACAGGACATGTTTTAGGAGGGTAATCCTTCCTCCATTAGATAAAAAAGAATTGGTCCAGTTAGTGAGCTTAGCTTGGATCTTAGTAACCACTTCATCAAATTGGATTTGTCTTGTCCTTCCTTTCAGTAGATGAACTCCCAAATATTTCAAAGGAGAATGTGGGGTTTGAAATCTAGTAAAATCAAAAACCCATTGTTTGAAAGATTGTTTAACACCTTTGTTGTAGTAAATACAACATTTTTGCTTATTCAGTTGAAGTCGAGAGCATAACAGAAAATCATTGAGAAGGGTTTGAATTTGTCTGGTAGCAGGTTTAGTGGCCTTCGAAAAAAGAATAATATCATCTGCATATGAAAGATGGTTGATTGCAATATTTGAGCTATGCTTGAAAAGGTTGTGAGGAGATATGTTTGGAATTTGGTTAAGAATAAGAGATAGGTAGTCAAAGACAAGAATAAAAATAGTAGGGGAAAGATGATCACCTTGTTTGATTCCCCTAGAAGTAGTAAAGAAACCATGGGTCTTTCCAGTGATGAGAATCGAGTGGGCATTATTTTTCAGCCATCTTCTGATTAAGATTATGAAATCCATATTAAAACCTCAATCCAAGTTAATGGTGTCATAGGCTTTGCAAATAACCAATTTGTAAATCAGATTTCCTCCTCTACATCTTTTATCCAAATCTTGGAATAATTCCTGAGCTAAAAGAACATTGTCCATAATGCTTCTTCCTTTGATGAAGGCAGTTTGGTTATTGCTGATGATCCTATTAAGATGAGGTTGAATTCTGGCCACCAGAATCTAGTTAACAATTTTAGAGATCACACTGGTGAGACTTATGGGTTTGTACCGATCCCATCTGTTACACACAATCTCTTTAGGGATGAGGACAATGGTGGAAGAAGTGAAATACTTGATGGATTCAAGACCAGTGAAAAAGGCTTGCACATCATCCATAACATCAATTTAATGACATTCCAAGCTGATTTGTAAAAGTCAACAGAAAAGCCATCAGGACCTACTGCTTTATTGCTATCAATAGAGTTTAAGGCAGTCTTGATCTCCTCTTCAGAAGGAATGTCAGCAAGCTTGAGAGTAGAAGTATAATGTCTGCAATGATCAAACAAATTGCCTTTAACTTCAGTCCTAGCCACCTCACTTCTAGTGAAGAGCTTTTGGTAATGCTCAACAGCATTATCAGCAATATCTTAGGAGGTATTCAGTCAATCTCCGTTGGAGTCTTTGATCTTATGTATCTCATTACATTTCCTCTTGTGATTAATGATAGCATGGTAATATCTGGAATTTCTGTCTCCCAAACAGAAATAATTTTGAGCAGCTTTCTGATGAAGGAGTTGTTCCTGCAACTGAATAACATTAAGTAGGATTTCATTAGCATTATAAAGATCAGTTTCTAAATGAGGATTAAGACTAATTTTGGATTCCAAATCATTTACAATGGCTTCAACTTCCACCACCCTAGTGTTTAAATTGCCAAATGTCTACCAATTCTAGGCTTTGAGTTTAGCAGCAAGCCTTTTATGTAGAATCCATAATTTCACCTAAGGATTATTATTGTGATAGCTAGCACAAACAAAACTGACTTGATTCATAAAGTTTGGATGGGATGACCAGACATTTAAATATCTAAAATTAGTTTTGGTGGGGTTTATGGAGCTGTTGATGTAGATCATAAGGGGTCTGTGATCAGAACCAGACATTGATAAATGGGAGACAGTTGTATGCAAAAAATCATTAAGCCAATGATCATTAGCAAGAGCTCTGTCAATTCTTTCCCAAACCTTACCTCTTCTCCAAGTGAATCTGTGGCCAGAGAAACCCAAATCATAGAGTCTAGCCATATGCATATTATCTAAGAAGAAATTCATTTTGTTAATATCAAGAGGTCTGCCTCCAAACTTTTCATCAGAGGAAGTCATGCAATTGAAATCTCCACAAACCAGCCATTTTGAGGAGGTTTTAAGGCTCACATTAAGGAGATCCTTCCAAAGCTCTACTCTCCCAGCAGAAGAACTAGTGGCATAGACAAAAGTAGCATGAGCAAAGTGGCCAGCCATAGAAAGAGATACATGTAAAAACTGAGGGTGATCCAAGAGTATTTGCCAAGAGACTTCTTTCCTGCAGAGTAACCAAATCCTATTGTTAAAATTAGAAGCAAAATGAAACCCATTAAATTTTTTAATGATTCTATCCTTGTGCTTAGACACAATGGGTTCCTGAAGAGCAATAATCCAAAGCTTGTACACCCTATTCAGATGCAATAATATGCTAAGAGACCTAGGGTGTGCCAATCCCCTAACATTCCAGCAAAGTAGGTTAATCATTGATCATGTTTCCTCTCCTCCTTGTTCTAGGAAGAGATTCCAAACTTTTGGACATGAATTGTTTAGAGGTAGCTGCATTATGCTTCAGCTCATGCATCAGCTTCTTTTTCTTTTTGGACTGATGGATCTGCCATTCTTCCTCTAGGTCTAATTTCAAATTTTGAACTACATTATCATCCACAACATTAATAATATTGGACTGCAAAGCAGGAAGGTCAGTATGATCCTTATATGAAGGAGTCAAAGTTAAGTCTTTGGGCAAACCAGCTGTCCCCAATTTAGAACACACTGCAGGGACTTCACCAAGAGAAGAGAGAACCTCAATAGAGGTAAGGGGAGGGAGCAAAGGGATCAAGTTAGTGGAAGGTTCATAGGAGCCTTCAATAGGAAGTGCATCCCCAACAATGGGGAAAATTGGTTCAACTTGAGGGCCTTTAAATTAAGAAGGGGCAAGAGTGGAAGGGGGGCAAAAAAGAGGTTCCATCTAAATAAGCTTCAGCTAGGACTTCCACCAAGGGTGGACATTCAGAAGTAGGGGTATTTGAAGTAGGTAGAGAGTCTATTTCAAGGTTTTGGGGCAAGTTTGGGGTGGGGAAAGGTGGATCCATCTGTGAAGAAGTAAGTAGTTGTTTAGGGAAAGCTGACAATCCAGAGGTTGAAGTCTTTTTCTTGGGATGTAATCTGAAGCATCTGTTGTCTGTGTGTCCAAACATCTTGCAATTATGACAATAAAATGGCCTTTGCTCCATTATAATTTTCTGCCAATAGCCATTGTTAGCAGCACCCAACCAAATTTCATCAATTTCAGGTTTTGATATCCCATTCCACTAGGATTCTAGCCACAGAAGGTCTGGACAGGTTAAAAGTGGGAGCATCTAGCTTCATGTGTATTCCAAGGGCAGTGCCAATGGTAAAAAGAACTTGGTGGTTGAAAAAATGAAGCTTCAATCTAGGCAGCTTAAACCATATAGGAACTATTGGAGGTTCCTTTGAAGGATCAAAATCAATGGTCCATTTCAGCAGTTTCATAGAGATGCCATCCAAAAAGAGAACTTGTTTAGCAAAAAGCCTTGCATAATCCTCTTCTTTTACTAATTGAATCATTATATGCCTTCCATCCATTAGTCCAACTTTCCAAACACCAACCAGCTTTAAATCATCAAAATACTTCCTTATTTCATCCATTTTAGGATGGTTGAACTGGAATTTACCCACCAGGGTGAATCTTCGAGCCTCAGCCAAATTGTTGATTTCCTGATCAAAAAAAACAGCAGCCACCTTGCCTCCTTTTCTGCATAAAGATTTCACAAAGGGGCAATCTTTTTTGCCAAAAGCAACATCATGATAAGCTTAAGGAAAGACAAGATTTTCAACATTTTGCAATGTTTCAAAACCCTTCCCCACCACATCAGCAAAAGTGGCTTTAGACAATTGGATGTTAGTGTCTAAATTAATGGGAATAGAGGAGGCTATTAAGAGCAGCAACAGCAAACACAGTGGGGGGACAACCAGAGAAATCTACCAATAGAACAGTAACTGAAGAACACAAAAGAAAACAACAGTAGAAAAGAAACCTTCAAACCAGTGAAACACCTCTAGGAAGCTGAATAAAGATGGGGACAAACAAAAACACAGTCAGGGAAGGTCAGTGAGAAGCTGGACAGCACCATTGAGACAGAAACCCTAGCCGAGCTAGGGGAGCAGCCGCCACCATGAAGAATATATATATATATATATATATATATATATATATATATATATATATATATATATATATATATATATATATATATATATATATATATATATAT
>JXCR01147017.1:0-35213 GCA_002079205.1 Phalaenopsis hybrid cultivar | reverse complement strand
ATCCCCCCCAAACTTGAATTTTTTTAAAAGATTAAGCATGAATAACTGAAAATACAGGGCGAAAGAAAACAATTAATACATAAAGAAAAGACTACCTGTTAAAGGTTCTGTTTTTGAAACTTAACTCTGAAATATTACAGGTGCTAGTATGAAAGGCTACTAGACTTAAAACATTAAATAGCACATAATATATACATATATATATATAGCTGAGGTTGATTCCTATATGTTGATTGAGTATATGATAGGTATTGCAGTACCTCCATGGCATATCCAACAGTGGATTATTAAGATAAAACATCTCACCAAGGAGAAACAAATCAAATACTATTTTACCTATAGGGAGGGAAACAAACTAGCTAACTACCTAGCTATTGAAGGTGCTGAATCCTAAAGAGTAACTGTTGCTACTAATCCTACACAGATTTTGGCTGACCTGTTAAAGGTTGACAAATTACAAATACCTTATCTCAGAATTGCTAGGAGCTAGATGCTTTATTTATTTTCTTTTAGAAATGCCTTGTTTTTTCTTAATTACANCTTATTAAGAAACAAATAAATAAAAAGCCCCTTGAAATGTAGAGGGATTTGAAATGATTTAGTAAGAAACATTATACATTTTAACATTAGGCATGCAAGCGTGAAAAGGCTTAAAATTCCATGGTGTAAGAAACATATTACATTATTTTGTTGCTGAATTCCTTTGGTTTGATATTTTTTCACTTATTCTCCTTGATCTTGCTCTGATCGCTTCGGTTTTAGTGGAAAAAAAAAATTGAACAAGGCTCGGTTTTGATGTTTTGGAGGAGGAAAATTGAAAGGAAGTGAGAAAAGACACCAAATTGAGAAAAGAATTGGGAGAGGGAGTTTATGTCTAGAAAAAGAGAGTGGGGAGGTAGTTATGCGTGGTCTTTTCAAGATTGTAGGGAAAGGAGTGGTGGAGACTAAAAGGAAGTTTTTTAAATTTTAAATTAATGGTTAGGATTTAATCCAAATGTAAATATTTCCATTCATAACACTTGAGCCAATGATAAATGATCATTATGATTGCTGAGGTGGCAATAATTTAGAATAATTAATTAGTTATTTAATTAAGCTAAGGGTATTTTTTGTAGATAAGCCTATAAATGGGGGATTTTCTGTAAAATTGGTAAATTAATACAATTTTGAAGAGGATGAACAAGGAATCCATTGGTTCAAATGGTTTGAAAAACAAAGTTGTGTATCAAAAGTTATGACCGTTTGAAATTCAATAGCGGTTAATTAGGTGGTTATGGTGGTTAGGAAGTTGACTTTTGACAAAAAATTTGACTTTTGTCAAAATGATGGATGTAAATGGTATAAGTTCAACGATCCAATTGATTTTGATTAATTCAAGCTCGATAAAAAGATGACTAATCGCCCCACCTTAGGAGAGAGGAAATGTTCAATTTTGACCAAAAATTTTTAGTGGACCAAATTACTTGAAAAGGTGTGGTTTGAAGTTTAAAATAATTTTTATTGAAGATTGAAGTCAATTTGAAGTATTTTTGAAAGAATGTTTTCCATATTATAGTTTTTTTCTTCTAAATATCATTTTCTCTCTAATGATTATAGTTCGCTCAGAAGGTGTCCAAAGGGGTCAAAATTCAGCACCCATGGACTCAATTGAAACATTTTGATGAGATGGATACAATAGTGAAGTCCATTGTGAAAAATAATGACTCGTTGAAAAAAATTATCTGAGACCATTTTCATGCATAACTAGCTTAGTAGATAGTTCCTTCATAAAAATTATTTCAATTGATCATTAGAATGGTGTGCATGGTTCTTATCCATTATAATAAGCTTCATGCATTCTTTAAAATGTGCTTTTGAGCATTACAATTATTTTTAAAGAGAAATCAATAATTATAGGGTTTAATTAGATTCAACTCAAGTGAAGTCCAACTAGGATTTATGCAATGAAATGGTGGTTGACCAAAAATGAGGTCAACATTCCTCAAGTAAAGTTTGAAATTATAAAGTTATGAATTCTTATTATTAATCTATTAAAGTTAATCTTTCCTAAAGAACATTTATGTTCTTTTATTAGACTATGATAAGTAATATGAAATAATCATAATTCCTAACATGAGTGATTAAGGGCTCGTTTGGGGTAGCTTATAATTGCGGGCGGCGTTTTCAAAAGCCGTACCGTTTGGTTCGCGTGTTTTGTCATCTTATCCAAAATTGAGTTTGAGTTTTTGCACAAACGTAGGCCACGGGTCAAACCATGTGGCCCGCCCGTGGGCCGCACAACTTATCCTGAAACGCACAAGCTACCCCAAACGCACCCTAAATTAAAGCTAATTGTCTATTGAGTTATGTGAGCTATTTTTCAAGTTCATAAAAAGGTGCACTTTTCTTCCTCCCTAAACTTGCTTTTCTCTAACACATGGATAACATGAAGTTGTAGTAAATAAAAAGTAGATAAGTATATGAAAGGGTAAATGCATGTTCCATATGAATCTCAAAATATCAGGATATTGAATGTGCAAAAAATTCAAAATCAAGTGTGGAACAGAAGTGTAGCAAAAGCCAAAAATTTATGTTCTTGACTTCTACCCCACCATTTGGATTAACCACTCTGCAGAGGGACAAAATTAAAAACTAATTCAAATAAAAAATTAAAAAAAATTTCAAAGCAAATTTCAAAGAAAATTTTGAAGCAACTACAAAAAGAAAAACATGATCAACACATCAGATAATATGGGTTGCATCCCAAGATGGCGCTTGGTTTAACGTCGCCAGCCTAACCAAAAAGTCCTCCAAGATCAAATGTCGAATTTAATAAACCCCTTTCAATCACCCAATATTTTGTTAGTTCTAGAGTGTTTATTAAATCCTTAAATTTCAGTCTTTCTTGAAACTTTTCTCTCTCAATTTCATAACAATCATCCTAAGGGTATGTAAGGGATTAATTTAGATTATCATTCATAAAGTTTCCTTCTAAATCTTGGATTCTCTTAAATAAATTTTCATTTTACAGATCAATATTTTTCAAGTAGTTGTAAGAAATGGGTCCATAAAAGGTAATTCTCGTTCTCCTAGATCTTTGGTCGGATTCTCTTCAGATTTTTCAAGTTCACTTCTCTTTCTACTTGGTTACTCTCCTACCTTGGCCTTTCTTCCAACTCTTTCTCTTAGGGCACACCTATAGGTGGTCCTATGGGCTCAACTATCTCCCTCATAATGCTAGAGGTTGTTTTGAAAGGAAGAGTAGATTCTTCTGAGTTACTTTCCAACCAACATCATACAAATCAAACTACTCTTCCATGACCAACTTTCCAAATTTAAAATTATGGTCCTCTACTATCCTTGACATTCCATAGGGTTCATTGCTTAATACATTGGCTACCTGTCTAACTTGATTTTCTATATTTCTAAGGGCATCAACTTGACTTTGTAACTCCTTCCCCAAATTTAATACTAATTCCTCCAAACACTCATTTTCTTTAGGGTAGTCACTTTCTTGATTATTTGAAATTTCTACATAATCAACTTGGGTGCTCTCCCATTGCTGGTTGTGTACACTAGGGTATTTACTATTTGAATTGAAGCTTGGGTTGGCAGAAAAACTTTAGGTGAAGGTGTTGAATTTATTCCTAAATTTTAATACCAATTTTTCTAACGATAGGTGATCCTCCCCAATATGGGGTTTCGGGGTGACTTCCCTAGGCAAAGTTTGGTAAATGTGGTCTCTACCCCAATTATTCCAATTTTCTATAATCTTAGCTTGAGTTCTCCGTAATATTGATTTTCTATGCTAATGTCATTAATGTTCTACTTAAGGATTGGGTAAGTAGTCCAATTTGTTTTATAGATACTGGAAGANTATATATATATATATATATATATTATAGTGGACTATGTATCAAAGTGGATTGAAACATACACTTTACCTCAATGTGATGCTTAGAGTGTTTCAAAATTTTTAATCAAAAATATTTTTACAAGATATGAAATGCTAATAATAATCATTACTAATGGAGGATCTCACTTTTCGATCAAACAAATTGAAATAATATACATAGGATTGCAATATAAGATTGGTCTACTAGATTAGATATTATATTATGGCTTATAAGATATCTTATAAGTCACCTATAGGAATATTCCCATATAAATTAATGTTTGGAAAGACTTGTTACCTACTAGTAGAATTGGAGCATAAAGCTTATTGGGCGATTAAGAAATTTAATTCTAATTTAAAAGATGCTAGTGAGAAAAGATTATTTCAACTGAACGAGCTCGAAGAGATTTGGAATGAATCTTATGATAAGTCTAGAAGATATAAGGAGAAAATGAAAGAATGACATGATTGAAAGATAATAAAAAGGAATTTGAGCCTGCATAGAAAGTTTTATTATACAATATAAGATTGAAATTATTTCTTGGAAAACTAAAGTCTAGGTGGACATGACCATTTACAATTATAAAAGTATATCCCTATGGAGTTGTTAATATTGAAGATCCAAGACTATAAATATATTTAAAGTGAATGGCACATATTGAAATCATATTTTGATGGTCAAAGGCCAGTTTTAAAGAGACGGTAATGTTGGTTCACCAAGAGTAAAGACTGGGAATGTCAGGGTGACGACAATAAACCAAACACTTTGTGGGAGGAAAACGANTATATATATATATATATATATATATATATATATATATATATAAAGCTTTTTTTCAGCACTTGTAATAAAACTCAATAGAAATATAGATGTAACAACAAAAATAACAACAACAAAATAAATCAAGAAAAATATGCCAAACATAGATCTTAAAATTTGTAACTAAAGTTCCTTAAAATTAGAAACAATTTTTAAAGCATTTCCCGAGCAACGACGCCAAAAATTTGACGCATCAAAACTTAGCACAGAGTAAGTCAGTAGTATAATACAAGTACACGTGTCAAGTATATGTAGTTTAAGAGTCCAAGTTTTGATCCCACAAGGAAAGTCTAACAATTATTTCTATAAAAAAATCTTTAGCTTACTAATTTAGCTAAACAAACTAGGCATGATTGTAAAAATGTTATAAGTCCTACAATTATAGCAAAAATAGATTGAATGGTAGGCAAAAGAAAATAAAAACATTGGAAACATTTTGTGAGTTCCTTCAAGATTGATGAGGCTCATGCCTCTGTGGTTTGGAGATCGTGGAGATCGTGATTTTCCTAAATATTTTTCATTGTGATTTTTGTCAATCGTGGATTGAATCTCCATATGTCTATGTCTAGGTCAAGAGAATCTTAGAATCCATGAAGTCTAGACTTTCTCAATCCTCATGACATTCTGCATAACTATTCATATCCCTTGAAATTATTACAAAATTCCACTGAATATGTCTATGTTCTCAGAATTTTATGGTTAACCCTTTCGTTTTCACCACACAATTGTTAGAGGTCGTAGGTTCACAAGATATTTTAACATTCTATTTGGCCAAATTATGAGTAAATTAGATTCACAGGGTAACCAACAACATAGGTCGTGAGATAATGCTAACAAAAAAACATTATAGAAAAGCTATGATTAAACATTACAGAAAAGCTATGATTAAATCCACTACCCCTATATCACAGAGGCACGAAGAATGAATTTAGCCATGCTTCGTCGGGAAAACCATAGCGAGGAAAACTTTGTAGGATTTCATTACAAGAAACATAAACATACAAAACTTACAATAACTTGTCTTCTCCACACTTTAGCAATCATTCCTCTCATACAAGTCTCTCACAACACACAAAACAAATGAAACACTTACCCTACATGATTTTCACTAAAGTAGGAAGAAGATGTTGAGGATGGCTATTCGTCAGATTAGGAGATTATAAAATTGGCAGCCAAGCGTTCATTTTTTTGCTTTGACCCTTATATCTAAGGTATTCAGGGAATTAAAAATGTCAAAATTCCATACTTCGTTCTTCAAAAATTCACATCAAACCAAGGAGAATATCTAAAAATAAAATGACATAAGATTTTAAAAATTTCCAAAATTGAAATTTTATTCATTGAATATAGAAAATATTTCACATTAAGGCCACCTAGGCCAATACAATACTCTGACTCACAAGACTTTGATACAAGACTTACCACTAAATTTGAAATTCTCAATACTCTCTTTCTTTGCTCAAACCTAGAATATTGAACTAGCTGCTCGGATCACTGTTAGCCCCATCAGAAGAATCACTATGTCCACTCAGAGAGCTGCCAACTCAGTCATATATTCCAAGTGAAGAGTTGATAATTCTTCTTTCATGCCTGTTTTGACAATCTCCCTCTATAGACCAGTTTTATTGGTAAAGGAATCCACCATTTCGTCCAACCAGCAAGCCATCGATGCTGAAGATACTTTACAACCAATGTTGGTCTCCTTTTTAATGTCTTTAGGACTAGATAATCGTTTGGAGACTCTTCCACCGTGTGCCAGAGCAGATGATTCCTCAACTGTCTCTGGAGCCTAGAGATGGCCAATTACCATTATTGATGGATAGATAATTTGTACAGTCTCCTATGCAAGAATAATCAAAAGTAAAAAAAAAAAAAGAATAAATCTACTCAGTCAATGAAAATCAAGTTTTCTCATACCAATGTTTCACTCCATCTTAGACGATTGGAGGATCTCACAAAGAAACGGTTGGACAATTGTCTGGCTGGTCTCACCAATTGAGGAAAAAGGATTTACACCCTCATTCACTTGGAACTGGGTCTCTATCACCACTTGGACTGATTGTTGAGTTGATCGTTCACATATTGGTGTCAAGGCAAGGATATTCGCACCAAAGGCATGCAGGTTCTCCCAGCTCCGCATCTCTTGATGAAGCGACATCGAGTCGAATGACTCAGCCACTTTCTCCGGCAACTCTTCCCTTTATTTTATAGAGCTGTTACCCGCCTACCTTTTCCCTCTGACCTCTTTATTTTTTTGGCCAACCCTCATCCGCCATGTTTTTCTTTACTATGGGCTGTCTACTCTCTAGTTTTTTTTTTCTCTTTTGTCCTTCAAAGGGAGGGATTTTCTAGTCAAAATTTCGAATGGCTGCCCATTTATCGCGTCAACAGGAGATTTATTGCTACTAGCGATGAGTATACCTCATGTTAACAACCGACCGAAGGGCATAAAATTTAGACAAAGTAATAGAGATGTGCTGATGCCGCCCTATTTATAGGGACTGTGGGTACGAAAATCCAGAAGTTCTATTATTAAAAGTACTTATTACATAATAAATAAGTCAATTTTTGCATTTAATTATCTTATTCTTATTGCATCTGTCTATTTCAAGAAGTAAGAGAATTGAGAAACAAAATATGTATATAAAAAATATGTCCGCATGAAGCTGGAAGAACTCCAATGGATCTCACTTAGAAACACTAAGAGATAGTATATTGGGATGGTCAAAAGATGCAAACACCAAGCATCATTTCTTTCGGTTAGAAGTTTGAGTCAACTGAATGGAAGCATAACTGAACGAAAAGACATATGACACCCAATCCAGAGGACAATCGTTCATGACTAGCTCCCTTGGATGATTTTGGAACCCCTCATAAAATTGACTAGAGGACATCCCACGAAAGGCCTTTCTGATCATCTGAGAAGGCCACTTCTCTATGGAGAGCTATCCGTCAGATTAAAGTGATACACCCTTTGCCTGACAGTCTAAGTTTACCCCAACAGCAGAAAGGCCTCTACTCAGGATTCCATTGAGAGTGCTGATCGATGACAATTCAACAGATCGAATGCCGACTAGCTGATCAAACTACTGATCAATACAATGACAAGTGTATGGGGCCATTAAAAGCCCCTCTTCAAGCATTATGAATACAAAACAATGTTAATGTTGGTTATGAAAATGAAAGGATGTCAAAGTTGGTTACAAATGTTAAAATTGCCATAATAACTTGTAACGTTCCTATTTAAGTAGGGACAAACATATAATTTTACACTAGATATCTTTGTAATCTATAGTGATTTCTACAATGAAGGACTACTAAATTTTCTGTATAAAAACCATTGCGTTACTGTGCACACAATCTCTCATTCTCACAATATTCCTCTTTCACACTNACCAATGTATGAAATATAACTTTCCTGTTTGCTTTTACCTTTAATCTTTTGTTCTCTTAAGTTGTGATTTCGATTGTCATACTTTGATTAATTTGTGGTGTTCGTTTGGCTCGAGTCTCGATTTTTGTTGCTCATGATTTAATGGCAAATTTTGTTCATGTGGGATAGTGGTATCATTGTTGATCGTTCAAAATTTTTGTCAGTTGTTTGAGCGCTATGCACCGAGTCAGTTTGTTTTGAGTGTCAAATCCTAGGTGGACCTATGTTTTCTTTGCTTGAATACAAAATTTTCATTCGGTCGATCTACAGCTCGTAGGGAGGTAGTTGATGATAGCTTTTTGGAATGGTTTTCTCAAAACTATTTGTGGAGCTTTGTCGTTGTTGGCAGGTAACTACCTCCCAAAATTTATTCTCAAGGCTGAGTGTCAGAATGCTTCTTTTGATCATCTTCTTAGGGTGTTATAGTTTTCTGAGTCTTGTCATGATGTGAGGTACATTGATCTTTTAGTTCCCTAAGCATTGTTTAAATTTGAGATTGAAATCGTTCAATTAGTTTTTCTGAAAGTAAAAAAAATTAAATAAAATTTCATCTAAAATAAAATTTCATATGAAATAAAATTTATAAGCATGAGAGTAGTAAAACTATTTTTCTCAAGTGATGGTACAATGTAGTTTCTTTTAAGGAAAGATTTTTTTGAGATCGTTTTTGCTCCACATTCGGTGAAGCTTTCTTATAGTGTATGATTTTACACTATAAGCTCTTATGGAGACTTGTTGATTCATGATGAACGGACCTATCAATGTGGTCGACCAATTGTCTTCGTGCAGTTGGATCATCTTTCTTTAGAAATAGATCGCTAAGTACGAATGTTTTTTTCTAGGACATTATTGTGGTAGTATTGAGTGGTTCTTCTCTGTATGTCTTTTTGTAAGCTGCATTGGCTCACACTTCCTCTAATTGATCAAGGGCAAGCATCGATCCTTTACCATTTGGTTCTTGCCAGTCAGTAAGATTTTCCTAGTCGAAGGATGTAGCCGTGACAACTCATGGGCTATGACGATAGTATTCGATGGGAAACATCACTTCCATTCTATGTGAAATCATATAAGATGTTTGCCTCGCCGTTGAGGATTATGTGGTTTGAATGACCCATGGGATGAATGGGAGAAAGTCCATTCAATCACTTCTTGTTCCTTTGAATTTATTCCATAGAAGGTTTACGATGACTTTGTTTGCAGCCTCTGCTTGTTTGTTCGTCCAAGGATGATGCACAAACAAAAATTTTAGATTGATTCTTTGAATTTTATGGAATTTCTTACTCCCTGATTAACAAATTGGCTTTCATTGTTAGTGATAAGTCTCAAAGGTAAGCTATATAGACAGATGAATCTATCCAAATAATGTTTTGGAGGACTTTTATGGTAATTCGGGGAGCGCTTTTGAATTTATCAACTTGGACATCTTCTTGAGAATTATTCTGCATCCTTCATGAGGGTCAGCTAGAATTAGACTTGCCTTTGATCATGATGTGCCAAGGTTTTTCTATCAGAATGGCTGTAACATTTGCTAGAATGCACAAATTGGAGATTTTTTTTTGCCTCATTTCTTTCACACATCTTAGGAACAATGAAGTGGCTATCCTTTGGAAGGTCTTATCTCTGATGATGAGGTATTGTGTGGTCTTACATTTGATCCTCCTTGGCTCAGTTACTTCTTCAGGGATCTTTCCATTTTATAAGAATTGGATGTAAAATCCATCCAACTCTTGGCACTTCCATCTTGCACTTCCATTTCCTCTAACTCCTTTATGGCTGGTCAAAAAATTCTTTGTAACATCCTTTATCCAATGTAGACTTTATTTGAAGGAAGATCAATCACTTGGTCTTCCTCCCATGCAATGTGTTCAATTCAGAAGTATTTACGCTTTTCCTTGTACAAGTATTTGAACATCATCTCATCCTAAGAATTCAATTATACATTAACTTGATTCATCACCAATTAAGAATCTAACTTAATTAATTGATGTTGGATGCCCATTTCAAGGGCTAAGCATAATCTAGATATTAATGCTCTTATATTCTTCCTGATTATTTGTAACTTCAAACTCGAGGATGATTGAATGATAGAGTTGCTCTTCTTCTAGGCTGCATAGCACTAGCCCAATTCTCGCAGTTGTTAAGCTTGAGGCTTCAACAACGTATAGAGTCTGAGTTTGATTGCCTACTTTAGCTCTGTCACTTGAAAAACATTGTTTGGAGAAGTTAGTTAGAAAATCAACCAAAGCTTGAGCCTTAATCATTGTTTTGGTAATGTAAGTAGTATCATACTCACTAAGCTCTACAACACACTTTAAGAGTCAACCAAAATATTCCGACCAAGTGAGTATAGATTTGAGCAAATGTATGGTAATTACTCTAATCAGGTGCATTTGAAAATATGAACAGAGCCTGCAAGCTGAGAAAATTAATACAAATATTAGCTTTTTCATAATTAGATACTAACCTATGTTCCCTTAAGGACCAAACTGTTGTAGTAGATGGGGAATTGTTTTTTCTAGTTCCTCCCAAACTAAGACAGAATTTATGGCTTCCAGGCCGACTCCTAGATATAGCGAAAGTTCTTCCTTCAGCTTTACGCATTATGACAATGGAGACGAGGCTAGTGAATCTTTTAGGCTATGGAATGCTTGCTCACATTTGGTCAACCATTCAATTTTTTTGGCTTTCCTCATTATTTTGAAGAAAACAACACTTCACCAGATTTGGAGATGAATTTACTGAGTGTTGTTATTCAGCCAGTTAATTTGTGTACTTCTCTAATACTCTGTGAAAAAGGCATATTCAAGAGTGCCTTTACTTTCTTCAGATTAGCCTTCATTCCTCTAGGAGTTAGAAGATATTTTAGGAATTTTTTAGTGGATGCTCCAAATGTGCATTTCAACATATTCAATTTCATATTATATTTTCTAAAAGTATTGGAAGGTTTCTTTAAATCGTTTATATGTCATTCGGCCGACCCGATATTAACTAAAACATTATCAACATAAACTTCAATATTCTTTCATTCTTGTTCTGTAAATATTACATTCATAAGACATTGGTAAGTAGCCCTAAAATTTTTATCCCAAAGTGCATTATAGTATAACTATAGAATCCCTCACTTGTAATGGAAGCAGTCTTCTCATCATCGGTCGAGTGTATCTTGACTTGGTGGTAGCTGTAGAAAGCATCCAGGACACTCATGACTGAATGTCTAACTACAAAACCACCAGCGCATTGAGCCTCTATAAGAGGCAATCATCCTTGGGGTAAGTTGCACTCAAATTTTTTAAGTTTACGTACATCCTCCATTTTTCATTAGACTTCAGTACCATGACAACATTTGATATCCAGGAGGGATATTACACCTCCAGGATGTAGTCTGCCTCCTTGAGCTTCTGTACCTCCTCACAAAATCAAGCTAGCCAAAATTATAGTCAATGACCTGATCTTTTGCTTCACTTGTTGGACAGCTTAATTAATGTGAGGTGATAACATGCCACATCTATTATAATGCTTGGCATCTTAGCAATTGACAAGCAAAAATGTCACGGTGGTTCTGGAGAGTATGGATCAAGGGATCCTTGTGCTCTACAATGGAATTTTCAGTAATTAGAAAAAACTTTACCATGTTCGTCAAATTCGGTGGGGATCTTGATGGTTGTTTTGTCAGTTTCAAAACCCCCTTTGGAAGAGTGTGAATGATTCAATTTTGAGCCAATCCACGGCGACTCAAAAAAGGATTGAAATATTTTTTAGTATATCAAAATCAAATCATGGATCGATCTTTCAAATTTTAATCTAATCCAGTGTACATCGATATAATTTGTGAGCTGACTTGAATTGTAAATGAGCTAACTCGAGTTGTAAACGTGTTGGCTTGAATGTCATTTTTTTCTTATGAGCCAGATCAGTTTGGTTCAAACCCACCTTGGCCCTCCCGGTTAACCCACCAGAAAAAAATTTATTTTTTTGTGAAAAGAGGGAAGTCGAACCCCTGCCACTCTACTCTAGCAAAAAGGACCTCACCAACTGAGCTGGAATGCATTATGCATGTAAATTTAAAAATTTAGATGATATATATGTAAATACAAAAGAATTTACTTTGATCTCGATTCGAGCCTGAGACAAATAAAAATCCTGATTGAAATAAATTTAATCCTTTAATTTGGCTCGTAGCTCAGCTTAAATGGCTCGATCCGAGCTAAACTACAATTAGACTTTCAAGCAATTCACGATCTTTGAGCTAATTTTACAGCTTACCCCTACCCATTAGTGTTGCATTCCAAACTCTTCTTACTCCACACTACTTGTTAACCGAGGTAGCTTGTCTAAGATAGATCTAGATTCCCGAGCAAGGTCACAATATTCCTATCACATGAAAATTTCACTGTCACATGGTATGTGGATACCATAGCTACGAATTTTTTAAATAGTGGGCGATCAAAGGTTTCATTTTAGGTTTGTGATGCATCCATCACCAAGAACTCCTCCGTATTTGTAAATTGGTTGCCACCCTCTCCCTAGGTGACTGACAACCCAATTATGACAAGTGTTGCCTCTCTTGTTGGAAAACCCATTTAAAGAGCTAGTCGGTGCAACTAGGTGAGCGGTTGATAGGTTCATTTTATCAAAAGAAGATTTGAACAGTATGTTACCCAAACTGTCTTTATCAACAAAGATATTACCCACTTGGTAGTTATTAATCATCACTTTAAAGATGATGGTGTCGCTGTAGAAATTTCCTGTAAAGGGAGAATCATCATCTGTAAAGATGATCGAGGGCTGGGGCTTCTGCTTTGAGACAAAAGCAATGGCACTTTACTTCTGTGAGTGAAGCCTCTTTTGATCTACTCTTCTGATCGAGTCTTGACCCAGTATTACTGGCATTATCCTTGTAATATGGATAAGATTTGATCTGAATGACCCATCTAAGTCATCTTCTTCGACCCTTATATGACTCCAAAGATGGAACCTTGAACTTCTTGAGGAGCTATGCATCAATAATCTATCGGAAGAATGCATTCTTTTGTCGGAGGTATACCTTCATTTGTCCCGCTTGTGGTATGTTCCTTGGCATGGATCCAACACTATCACAGTATTGAGATTATCCACTCGTTTGGCTCATTGGGCCGTCTGATGGCTTTGGGGTTCGGGTGCTAGAGGATTAGGCTGTGGAAGAAGTTGTGCTCTCCCCTCGAGCACCACACTACTCAGTTCTGCCATCTGACTCACTATTTGATCTTGGAATTTCTGAATTAGTTGTTGCATAAATGCTCAAACATAATAATTATTAGAAGTTTCCCCCAAGTGAGTTTCTTCTATGTGACACGCTCCTCTTCTTTTTAAAGGCATAACTCCACGCTCACTAAACATTTGTAAGATGTTGAATCCCTAAATGTTCTTCGGCTCACATTCAAAGGATAGAGCATCAGACGGATGAGAGGAATAAAGAAAAGAGAATAGCGAGAGAATGTGAGTAAGAGAGAGAAAGAGAGAGTCCACAATAGCTTCAACTCTCTTGGAATAGAATCAATAGTCCTCCTAGAAGAAATGACTCCCCTATTTATAGATCGTATGAGTAGCCTAATAAAATACATGTTTATCCTTAATTAAATAGGAACAATACAAATTATTAATGAACCATTATATCTTTACATATTTGTAACCGTTGTTGGTATCTTTTGACCTTAGTTACTGTTTTTTGTACCGTTTCACATTAGCAACAGATATTGGCATTGTTTCATATTTGTAATCAATCGGTCTCCTAAATTTTTTTTAATCGGTCGTTTTCCTGAGGGAACCCCCTTAAAGAAGATTTCCTTATCCTTGGTAAATGTTTATATAATCAGGTAGAGGGCGTATCACTATAAGCTAACGGGCAGCCTTCTTTTATGAAAGTGGTCTTCTTAAGGAGTTGGTAAGTTCTACTGTTGATCTTCTCTAAGAGTGGCCCATAATCTGTTGAGTCTTAGCGGTTCAAATGTACAGTGTTCCTTAGCTCAGATATACTTTCACTTGGTTGACCCATGATCCAACCGAATGAAGTGATAATGGATAATTCGGTCATTCAACAACTGTGATATTGCAGTCCTTTGATATCTTCTTTGTGTGATCTGTTGAACTTACTCGAGATTTATGTAGTTAGATTCTCGATGTACAATCATGAACCCATACATACAATTCTAAATTATATTATTATCATTGAAAAAACTTCGTTGCATCCTTAATCTTAAAGAACCTTCAAATCATGGATGTATCTACTTTAAATTTTATTTTGAGAAAAAATGGACAGGTATGGACTTTATATCTGAAGATCAATATATCTGAATTTGAATGATGGATTTTGCTTCTCCCTTGAATTATAAAATCTCTCTCTCTCTTGACAATGCTTCTAATACCAACAAATTAGGTGACCAAAGTAAACTTGAAATTTGTGTGACTAACATAGAACCTTCGTGCTTATTCGGATTCTTTTCACAGCGATTTACCAACAATTATTCATTCAATTAACGCTCGTCACTTCGCATATTATAATGAATTACTGTGAGATAAAAGGAGGATTAATACACATAAAAAATATTTTAATTATTATATAATTAATTATGGATGCATTTGGCGAATGTGCATTTNACTTTATATCTGAAGATCAATATATCTGAATTTGAATGATGGATTTTGCTTCTCCCTTGAATTATAAAATCTTGCTCTCTTGACGATGCTTCTAATACCAACAAACTAGGTGACCCAAGTAAACTTGAAATTTGTTTGACTAACATAGAACCTTCATGCATTTTCAAATACTTTTCACAGCGACTTTCCAACAGTTATTGAACTAATGCTCGTTACTTCGCATATTATAATGAATTACTATGAAATAAAAGGAGGATTAATACACATAAAAATATTTTAATTATTATATAATTAATTATGTGATGCATTTGGCGAATGTGCATTTTTTAACAGCCCTTTTCCGTTTTCCTCCAATAAAAAACAAATATGACGATTGCCAAATGGCGAGCNATACACATAAAAAATATTTTAATTATTATATAATTAATTATGTGATGCATTTGGCGAATGTGCATTTTTTAATAGCCCTTTTCCGTTTTCCTCCAATAAAAAACAAATATGACGATTGCCAAATGGCGAGTGACAAATGGCAGATGCTGCGGAGGTCGACGAATTTCTTAAATATTGAGTAGAAAATGAAAAAATTAAGAGGCGTCATGTAATTATCGAGTGGAGCGCTGCAAAATTAAACAGAATTGAGGGCCGGTAAACGGCCTTTGATCTTTTAATACAGCTAACCTAATTAAATTTTACCAAAGGGCAGTCAGTTTTTAAGCAGGTATCGTTTTTTTTATAAAATAAACCTAACGTTGAGTTTTTTGTTTTTATAAATCGCTGAAGGGGATAACAATAATATCGTTTTAATATTTGGGTAATTTTTTTGCTGATATTTTTGTCCTATTTTGTAGATGATGATCCAATCATTTAAATCTCGAACCAAATAATATAGTCTGAACCAGCCCATATGACGACCGACTACTCGGTTGAGTTGACCGACATATGATGTCGACAAATCTAACCGACAGACCTTCGATAAGGACCCAGAGGTTTCTCGGGGACCAACCCAGCTAACGACCGACTGCTCAAGTCAAGTCACTCAATATACGGTGTTGATGGATCCAGTCGGCGGGCTAGGCTTGTTGTCCCTGCTACATGAGTCTCTCGTAGGATCGGCCAGTCAAAATTAATCAATCGATCATTTTCCCTCGATTGGAGAAATCTTCATGCAACTGATTGCTACGGTCGACCGAACTCAAAAAATCGGCTGATCTATAGCCATTGTAATTCAATCAAGTTGTAACGCAAATCAATATTGATTGCATTAAGAGTGATTTTCATAACTGTTCCCTTATTTCTAGTGTTGTACAATTAGACCTTTATAAATAAGAGGTAAAAAGATGAATAAAGGACCTTTATCTGAACTCTCAACATGTGTTATTCTCTCTCTCTCTCATTCTCCTTCTCTCGGCTCTAACTCTCGAGATGTGTATTTCTGAATTGCAACTTAGGATTCAACATCCTAAAATGAGGTACGGTGAGTGTGGACATGCCCATAAGATAAGCAAAGCAAATTACGAAGGAGAAACCTCGCAGAGAGACGTAACATCCACAGAGTTCAATAGAGAGACAGTGCGCCAAGGCATCTAGGAGGAGTTGCAGGAGCTGCGAGTGCAGATGGTGGACCAATTTGAGGTCCTTCGGGCGGCGATAAATTGGAGGAATGTTCAATCACCACTTTTGGAGGGAAAGTCTCAGGGAGCTCGCTCCTAGAGGGTTCCTCACGAGAATCCACCAGCACCCATTGGTTAGGCTAGTGATCGACTGACTGAAGAAAAAGGAGACTCCCAACACGCTGACAGTGCAGGATCTATTCTGATGTTCAGGCCTCAGGGAGATTGAGGGGGAGCGCCCACCCGGCCAACCAGAGGTAGTGCCTTCTCTAGGCAAATCATGGAGATTATACCCCCAACGAAATTAAGGATTTCTTATTTGGATCTTTACAAGGAGAAGAGTGACCCGACTGACCATGTGGCTTCCTCGAATCATTGGTCGAGGTCTTGCAGATTGACGATGCGATGAAGTGTCAAATTTTTCTGACCATGTTGAAGGAATCAGCTCTTTGATAGTTCAACAACCTACCAGATGGGATCATTCCATCCTTTATGAATTCAGAAGACACTTTTTGGAAGGATACTGAGACGCTGCTCTAGATTAAACAGAAAGACAATGAAAACTTGCGGACTTACTTCACTCACTTCCAAAAGAAAATGTTGGAGGCAAAAGACCCAAAGCCTCTAATCACCAGAAAAAACCCTAAAGTAGGGAATTCACAATAGCTTATTCAAGTTCAACCAAAGCATATTCAAGCCAGGATCCTTCCCTGAGGTTTTGGAACTAGCTAATGACCCCATCACTACTAAGAAAGACCTTATGGACTCCTTGGAGACTAAAATGGAGACATCTGACTGTCGATAACATAAGCAAAAGGAACGAGATGACTGGAAAAGGGTGAAGGGTGATCGAGCTTCTGACACTTAACAGAACGATAAACCTTGGTCCTGTGATAACCGATGAAGCAACCGGAGCAACAGAGGCTAGAGGTACCCTTCTAGCCAATGGTCAACTAAATACTATGAGCACCCACATGTATATTGGGAGATGTACGATTGAACACACATAAATGTGTCAATGGTCAAGCTAGTCCAGGTCATTCAAAAAAAGGACTATTTCAAGAAGCCCCCCTAACTAAAAATTGTCTTTTGTAATCCACACAACTATTGTGCCTACCACTGGAACCACTGGCACGACACAAAGGAGTGTTGCCATCTTAAGAATTTGGTGGAGGAACTCGTCAAAGTCGGGAAATTAAAAGAAGCTCATCACTATCAAAGGAAATACAGGACGACAGGGGAAGGCCTCAGGGGAAGAGCCCACGGATGGACTCATCCAAGCAAATGAGATCCACGTGGCTAAGATAATTCCAACTATCTTCGAGTGAAGAGAGAGTCATCCGGGCTCTCTAGCCTGAAGAGACATCAATCAGAGGAGGTATGTTCCATCTTCTTTTATGATCGAACTCACCCTCCAATCATTTTTAGAGATGTTAATCTCTTGCAAAAGGGAACCCGCACAATGATGCAATCATTTTTATGTCACTCATAAACAATAACTGGGAAGGTGATATCCCGGTCGACATTGGAAGTTTGGTCAACATCCTCTTTAAAAATGTGTTCGACAAGATGGGACTTAAAACATACTGGTTGAAAAAGTCTACTATTTGGCTTCTCCGATGAAAGAAAAGAACCCGTGGGCATGATTGGTTTGACCATCTTGTAGGGTGATAAGAAGAAGATGAACATAGAAAACTTTTTGTTGGTTGAATTCCCACTGATGTATAACACAATATTTAACCAACTGTTGTTGAATAGTTATAAAGCGGTAACTTTGACTTTCCACGTGGCCATAAAATTTTAAGGAGATGGAGAGATAATTACAGTCTTAGGGAACTTAGAGCAACAAGGAGTTGCTAACTTCAAGCGGTCACTAGCATTGATCAAAAGCCCCTCAACATTAAAATTCAAAGAGAAGGGGTTCTCGAGACCAATAAGTTTATCCTTCAGGTTCCCAGAACTGATGAGTAGGAGCATGGTAAGGTCTTTCTGATTGGTGAGAGTTTTGATGCATGACAAAGGGACATGCTGATCCAAAACCTTCACAGGCATCAGGATGTCTTCTCTTGGATAGCCGCAGAGATGACCGGAGTGTCATTCGATGTAACATGACATTGACTAAATATCAGCCAATTATCTCGAATGATACATCAGAAGCTTTGTTCGAGTGAAAGAACCATGGCCAAGCCTATAACAGTGGATGTTCAGAATCTAAAAGAGGCAGGATACATCCAAGAAGTGTACTATCCTAACTGACTCTCAAACATAGTGATGTTTTGTAAGCCCAACAACTATTAGAGAATGTGTATCAATTTCATCAACCTCAATGCTTCTTGTATGAAGGATATTTATCCTTTGCCAAGGATCGACACACTGGTGGACATGGAAATTAGCTACTTGGAAATGGGTTTTCTCGAAACCATATCAAGCTACCGCTAAATAAAGATACATCTGACTGATGTAAAAAGGCTTCTTTTATTACTACACATGGAGTTTTTTGTTTTAATGGGATGCTCTTTGGGCTAAAAAATGATGGGGCAAGCTATCGGCATTTCATGGATGTATTTTAAATAAAAAAAATGTTGAGGTGCATGTGGATGATGTCCTAGTTAGAAGTAATTGATTGAACAACATATAGAAGATCTAAGAGAAACCTTCATAACTCTTACAAAATTTTACATAAAGTTGGAAGAATCCTCTGAAATGCTCTTTCGGAGCATCAACTAGCAAATTCCTTGGCTTTTTGTTGACTACCAATGGTTTAAAAGCCAATCCAAAAAATGGAAGCGAACTTGGATATGTCATCTCCTTGAAAGACTAAAGAATTCCAAAGAGTACCTCCTCCAATGGTAGGACTCACCTGATTTATTTTAAAATATGGAGACAAATGAGTAGTGCTCTTCAAAGCACTGAGGAAAAATTAACATCGCAAGTGAAAATTTGATTGTGTGTCAGCATTTAGAAGTTTAAAAGACTCACTGGCCTCACCAACACTGATTCGGAGTCTGAAATTGGTGGAACACCTATCACTCTATCTCAAGGTCAACCGAGAGGCAGTCAACTCAGTGTTGGCTAGGGAAGATACGGGGAAGCAATTTTCTGGTGTATTACACTAGCAAGTACTCCGGGGCACTAAAACCTGGTATCCATATATTGGAAAACTAACATTTACATTATTTATTTCCTCTCACAGGCTACGAACTTACTTTGAGACACACCCGATTCGGTTTGTCACGGATCACCTATTGAAATTTGTACTCACTCAGTGGAAGCATTTCAATATACTATTAAAATGGGTATTGAAACTTAGCAAATACGACATCAAGTTTGTTTCCTAGACAACTATTAAACTATATGCGATCAACAATTTCTTGACAAACTTTTTTGAAGCAAAAGAGTAAGATGATGGAAGTTCTATAGATGATAGAACATGGTATTGCTCGTTGACAAAGATTCTAAGCAAGCGACTGTCGAGCTAGGGCTGGTGCTAAACTGGCCATCTGGAGAAAACATATACTAGTCAATTAGTAGAATTTGAGGTTATGATTAACTAGCTGGATACGAAGCACCGATCATCGGGCTTCTTTTGGCCTACAAAATAGGTGCTCAAGATTTACAGGTAAAGTTGGACTTTTTGTTGGTCATCAACTAATTCAATGTAAATTTTGAGGTATGGGATGAGCTATTGGCTAAGTACATTTCCAGAACTAGAAAAGAAATCAAGAGTTTCAAAATTTCAAGTCCCTAGCCATTTGCAACTTCAGAAGTACACACCTTTGCATCATCCAACTTAAAGTCCTTGGCCACTTGTAGCTTGGGGTTTGGATATCCTAGGCCCCTTTCCCCCCATCTAGATTCCAGCACATGTTTCTTTAAAGTAGTGGTCGACTACTTCTTGGAGTGGATCAAAGCTAAGCCACTCGCCCGAATCACCGCTAAAGTGGTACAAATCTTCATCTGGTCAGTTCTCATTTGTAGATACAGACTGCCTTTAGTTATCATTACTGATAACATAACATAATATTTTGATCAGAATGTAAAAGTTTTCTGTGCAAGTTAGGGCATTGATTTGAAGTTTGCTTCGGTCTATCACCCTCGAACGAATGAACGAGCAACCCAAAGAGGCTAATAAGGTTATCCTAAATTTGTTAAGGAAAAAAGTCATAGAAACCAAAGAAAACTAGGTGGATCTGCTACTATTGGTACTCAAGGAAATTTGAACGACGCTCCCATCAGTGACTGGCCAAATACCATTCATGCTAATTCATAGAATTGAAGTAGTGCTACCAGTCAAGTACAACCATCATAGCCAAAGGGTCGTCGCAGACACATCATTTACGAAGGAGAGTCTAACTAGCTGATAAGAGGCAAACAATGAGGGTTTTATTTTGACTCTCGACCTAGCAAAAGAAATGCAAATTGATTGAGCCATCTAATAAGAAGAAGTTAAAGGTGGACAACTCACTACTTCAATAGACACATCTGAGAGACTGAGTTCTTCCCAAAGCACTTAATTCAGAAGAAAGTCGAACCAGTTGTCCGAGGACAGTTAGTCGGCAAATTAGACCATACATTTGGCAGACCATACATAATCAACCAAAGAGACTCTCGGAGGTTTACAAGCTAAAGAAATACACTGGAACAAAACTCCCTTGACTTGGAGTAGAGGTGACTTGAAAAATATATTCCCTTAAAAAAATTTTATGTAAATGTAAAAGGGTGTGTCGTTATCAAGTTATAAATCCAATTAACAAAATGAAAATTAAAATTCATGAATTTTGATCAAATAATGTTCAGGTCTCTCCAACACTCAACAAACTCGATCTGAGAAATTGAGTGGTGAGTGATCCACCTAAAAATAACATGTTTTTACTGCATATTTTATAAGCATTTTATGTACCTTTTTGATGATATTGCACTTTAAAAGAAGATATTTTGCATATTTCTAGTTTTAGATACATGGAATGGACATTTAGTGAAAATGAGTGCAAAATGGAGAAAAATTGAATATTTTTGTGTGGTTCTATTGTGCCACCCCTTGGCACCATGGTGTCATTTGACTTTTGTCCGTTACTCTAATTATGATTCTTGTTTACTCCACGACAACGGAGCCAAAAACTTGACAGTGACTTTATATATGCTTAAAAATATAAGTATTTAATACTGCTGCTAAAAGATTTAATTCCTCAGCAACCGTACCAAAACTTTAATAACAATTATAGATTCGATAAATATGGACGTAGTAAATATTCAATAATTGTAAAGTCACATTTATCAACACAAGTATACGTATCGCTCAAGTAATATAGGACCCTAATGGAGTCCTAGATATTCTTTACCCTTTGATCCAGGCATAAAGAACATTGACAAATCCTACGCTTGTTTACTGAATCTGCGGCTAGGCTGGGAGGATACCGGCTCTCACTTTGAAAAAGTAATATTTTAATTTTTTTTAAAAAATACGAGACTTAACCGATCTCATATAGACATTAGCTTAAATAAATGAGCGCAACACTACAAGTGACATACCTACCCCGAGAAATAGACATATCACTTAGTAGTGAGGCTCGATTAAATAAACTAAAAAATTTATGACATTCGTTTGGTCTGTGAACCTTTTTCTTATATAAGCCGACAAGTTTCCTTACTTAATATGAAAGATTAGTTAGGGTTCATATTAAGTTGGGTTCTTAAATTTTTCTATAAGATTAAGTGTCTATAGTTAATTAGATCTTAAATGACCGAACTCACTTAAGAAAACTCTTGATTTAGATCATAAAATCATGCCTTTAAGGATTTCAAAAGGTTAGGAGTCTCAAGGTCAAAGAAAGGAGTGTCAAATGAAAGAAGATCAAATTTAGAACATTTTATTTTTGAATCTAGATGAAAAGAAACTAGGGTATGTCATTGATCTTAAGAAAAACCTCAATGACTTCCCAAGCTATCCTATAGTTTGGCTTCAATTTCGGTGAGATAATATTATTTAAGGTTTCATCCTGTCAATTATTATTATTTAGGGCTTACATTTGCATGCCACAATCAAACATGTTGCCTGGAAGATAGGAGGATTTATGTCACAATAAGTGACAACCTCATAACCTAAGGGGAGTTATGGCTTAAATTGCACAACTCAATTGTGCAAAAGCCAAAAGATAAAGTTGAGGATTTATGTCGCACTAGGCTGACTGCCTTGAAGTCCTATGACTTGTTGTTTAATCCTAAGGAAGAGATTATTATTGTAGATCCATTTGCTGTTGTAGAAGGTTGCCCTCGTAGTTAGCTCCAAACTCCTCATCGATATAACAATCTTAAAGTATAAGGTCTAAAGGTTTAAATGACAAGTTTTAGTTCAATCATTGGGGGGGTGGGTTGAAGTTGATTAGAGCGACACCGATTAGGATCACAAGGTTCCCTCATTTTGGTACCACAGTTTTCTTTTGACTTTACTTAGCTTAAACGAGTTTTTAAGCTCATTTAAATCAAGGAGATCTCGTTGGCAACTGTGGCATCCAAAGGACTCCCGAAAATTAAAAAAAAACGTGTTATGAAATTATGTTATTATTTATTTTAGTTTTGAAAATATTGTTTAATTTTGAAAAAGTTGATCAACTTTGGAAGGATTGTTTTTATTTTGATGTCACATGCAGATTTATTTTAAGTATTGCAGAGTAAAGTAAACAAGTGCAAGTTGGAGAGTATGTTGTAAGGTAGAAAAAATTGCAGTACAAAAACATAAATGCATACCTGTCCTTTTCTCGGACTCTCGCTGAAAGATTAACCTTGTAGTATATATATAATTTTGCAGTAATTTAAGGGAAGAAGGTTCAAGCTGCCCTTACTAAGTTCTATGTCACAACCTGATGGTCTACTAGAAGTTTTAATGATTTTTTTTTTTGTAACAAAGTATAATAGATTCATTCTTCCCTCAAAATATCCAAAAGATCATAAGGGTGTTCAGAGCATGACCCCGAAGGACCTTTAGAATCCCTTGAAACGTTTAGATTTCATTTAACTATTAAGCATGACCCTATGCTTAGTGAACCTTTAGTAACCATCCAAAGTTAAGTTTAAGGTTTGACTGATTAAACTACCCTATGCTCAGTGAACCTGATGTTTCAATTATCTCATGAGAGGGGTACTTAATTAGTCATTTAATGTTTCAATTAAAGGTTATATAAATGGGTGCCCTTGAGGGCAAGATTAGGTTAATAAGAGTTTCATGTTTACAATTAAAGTTGGGCTTGTAGTTTTTGCAAAATTGTCATGATTAATTATGTTTCTTTCCTAAACCTCATCAAAAAAATTCAAATTAAACTCAGTTCCCTACTAAGCCCTTAAGACTTATGTGAGGATGAAATCAGAACTTTTAGGAATGTTAAATTATAAGTTATTTTAATCCTTACCAATGATTATATCACTCAAACTTTAACTAGTTTAAATTAGTGAATTATCGTTTTCCAAAATCTAACCCCTCACCTTAAAATCATTTAATTTAATTAACCTTTGAATTATAATAATTTGGGAAATTACAACTATACATTTATTGTAGGAAAGTGAAGAATTAGTTTCTACCATTTACTACCTTGTGTTTCAATCATTTAAAAGAGCCCATTATGATCAAAATTACCCATTTACCCTTTAATCAACCCTAAAATTTAATTATGGCATAAAAAATTCAAAATTACCACTTTGCCCTTTGGGTTCCCCACTTCATAACCTATTAAATAGAACCCAAATGACTTTGAAATTTTTATAGTATCCTACTTATAGGTCAAATAAAATATTAGAAGAGAAAATGTGATTTTTTTACTTTCTATTTAATTTATATAATTATTTTATTCAAAAATAGAGATTTACAAAGTTAATTCATTTAATCAATCAAAATAAACTATATGTCCTTAGAAATATTATTGGAGGTTCACCTAGGTTAGACGACCATTAAGACAAATTTTCATGATTTTTGGAGTTATATTTTAATTATTCTAATTATTTAAGTATTGAATAAATATAAAATATCATTTAAGTTGAAAAATAGCGTTTATATTTTTATTAAATCTCTCTAAGTCCAGAAAACCCAAAGAAACAAATTCCATATTTTTGTAGTTTATATTTTATTTATCGTAATTATTTTGGTGCAAAACTATTGAAAATTCATTTTTAAGTCTTTAAAAACTATAACTTTATTCAGAAAATTAGGAAAAACATTTTTAATTGCTCCCAAGTGATCAGAGAACTAATTGTGACATTTTGGGGTACTTTTCAATTTTAGTGCTTTTTATCATTGTTTTAATTATTTTTAATTATTTAAAATTTAAAATATACCTTAAAAATCAAATATTTATTTTAACTTCAATTTTTTTTTTCTTAGATGCTTTTGATCACAAGGAATTCTGAAAACCACTTTTTATAATTTTTTATCTTTAATTTAATTTATATAATTATTTTAATGCAAAAATCAAATTTAGCTTAGAAAATCAAGTTTAGCTGATAAATTAATTCAAAATATTTTCAAATTTTTATAGAGAGTTAATATGACTATTTTTATAGTGTGGGATGATTTTTGTGATTTTTATAAACTTCTTTTAATTTTTATGTTTTTCTTTCTTTTTTAGAATTTAATTACATAAAATAATATGTTTGATTATTTAAATCCAATTTATATTTTTCCTAGGGTCCTCTGGTCACAGTGAACCTAATAATTATATTTTTTTTAATTAAATTTTAAATTTTCATAATTTTTTAATTAAACAGAGGTGATTTATTTTGAAAATTAGGGCTTCCACACTTAGAGGTTTTCTCTGACCTTGGAAAAATCAAAGAGCACACCTAAGGACAGGAAGTTTAAACCATCAAAATCTCAAGTCATGGTGATTAAATTTTAATGACTTATGATTTAATTAAGTTTTTAGTATTTAATTAATTAAAATAAAATATCAGTCAAATAATTTTAACTTTTATTCAACATTGTTCTCCTCTATTCACTGAGCAAGTTATTTTTTTTCTTTTATTTTTATAAACTTTCTACACAAAGATATTTATTTTAGAAGTTCTATGAATTAAATAAATAACAAAAATCCTATTTTTCTACTTAAACAGAGAGCCGCCATGCAATCCTCGTACACATCGAAGCCCCACACAGCAAGTCCTGATTCGCTGCACTTTCCACCTCACCTGCCACACATCCTGCCTTTATCGCTCTATTTCATCTGTCCGTCTGATACATGCGCAATCGGACGACCCCTGAGCATCGTCTCCAATGGATAGAACTCGTGAATCGTTCAACTTCAAACACTAAGATCACTGCTTAGACTCAACAAAATCACTTCGAGTTTGTTTCTAAAGCTTCATTTACTCAAGAGAAACCTATATATATGGTTAATCAAGTATGAAATACAAGTTTGCTTCATAATTGACCAAACTGAGCTCGGTTGAAGGGAAAATGGCCAATACATTGGTCCAAGAAGTGTAGCCTCATTTGGATTTGTTCCTGAGCTTCGTTGTGAGATGTCAAACCTCCTCCAAGTGACAATTTGAGCTGAGATTAGGTCCAAGTATGAATTCAATCAGAAAGTGATCCGGACATGGTCTAGGGTTAGGTTAGAGTGCTCAAAATGATGGGGCTTTGGTTGGGGAAGTCGTCTTTGGCTCTAGTGAAGCTTAAGAGCACCTGAATTTGGGGTTTAAGTGAGTTTGGTGGGATGGCCATGAAAACCCTTGAATTTCAGTGGTGAAATTAGGGTTTTACAGTGGGGATGAGAGGTTGAAAATGGTTAGGCTGAGCTTCTCTAGGTTGCTAGGAGGTCTGAGAGAATTTTGGCAGAGTTTTGTTAGGGTTTGTGCACTATCCTTCCCTTGGCCATGGAGGGTGCCCTCTTATAGAGGAGACCATGACTGCCATCAGGGCATGCCAAGGTGGCATGGGAGCCACTTAGGTAGAGGGAAGGAATGTCCAAGTGGCCAATGGGGCTTAGCCAACTCAGGGTAGTGTATGATGCCATGATGGTGTCATGTCATGATGTGTATGATGTCGTGGTGGTGTTTCATGAAAAAAACAATTTTTTATTGTGAGGATTTTCAATGAAAAAATGCCAACATGCCTAATTTTGGTAAAGTGTCATGTATGCATGGGGAAATTTGACATGATATCATGATGAAATGGTTTTGAATTCCATGAGATGATGATGAAAGAAAATTTTTTTGTCATGTGGGCTTTGATTTGGGCTTTTAAGATTGACCACATGGGCTTTTAAAAATGCATATGGGTATGGGCCTTTAACATGCATGATGGGTTTGGTTTTAATTTTGAAATTAGTCATGGGCTAATCAAATTGAATTGTAATTGATTGAGATTAGATTTAAACTTGCTACAATTTGATGTGAATTTGAAATTGGAGAAATGAATTGGTCATGAATTTTAATTTGGAGGATTTTGGATTTTGGATCAATTTGAGGTAATGGGTTTGAGCTTGGAATTTTGGCTTAAGGTTGGGCTTGAATTTGGTTAAATTTGAATTTGAACTTTGAAATTAGGTTGGCTAGGAGTGAATTAAGTGAAAAATGGGGTCAATTTGGTGGAGATTGAAGCTGACTTGGGGACTTTAAGCACTTAAGGGCAATTTGGGGATTTTGGTCAAAGTGGGTCAATTTGGTTAAATTAGACCCAATGGATGGTCAAGAATTGATTTTAGGGGTGTTTTAAATGATTTTGGAGGATTTAGGAATTTTTGGGCCACCGGAGCATTTTGGTAATTTTGACAAATTTGGCGGTTTTTTGGTAAATATGAAAATTTTGGAGTGTTTTGAGTGATTTGGATGATATGGAATGTTTGAAATAATTTTTGAATAAAATTGAGGGATTTGGGTCAACCTTGATTTTTTAGGGTGTTAGGGGCAATTTAGTAATTTTGGGAAAGTTTAGGGCTAAAAGGTCAAAATTGGGTAATTGGGTGAGGTTGAGGTTTGATGCAAATGTTGATCATAGAATTACCCTCATGGTGCCATGAGACCATAGAAAGCCCACTTTGGATCCTCCATGTAATAGTCCTATCCACCCTAGCCAAAGTTTTGGGGACCACCCACATGGGTCTCCAAAGAGGCAAGGGAACCAAACTAGACATGTGTAGGTTAGGGTTCAAGGTTGAAAGTGAAAGTGTGAATTGCAAGTATGTGTGTACTAGACCAAGCCACATCACATAAGGTTAACTCTATGGCCAAACAGTTCTATGGAGAACCCCTCTTGAGCTCCCTCATATTGGCTCCTACTAAGTGCTAGAGGTTAGAACCAACATGTGGAACTTCAAGATGAGAAAAAATGAGTTTAGAATTTTTATTGGTAAGGGTACCATCACTAGTCCTCAAGGAATAGTCAACAAGAAAGTTTTATGACTATATCCTAGGCTCTTAAGGAAGAAAGACTGGACCTCAACAAAAAATGAGGTCAACAGAATTCTAAACAGTTCCCTTTCATTCTCCTTGCATATGGGACTTAATCATGTGGGATGAGAATGATTTAAAAATTTCTTTTTAACTTTTAAAAATTGTGATGGTATTTTCACCAAATCTTGATTTACTTTACAAACTGGCCACTTGAGAAACATAATGACCTGGGAGAGCTATGATTTCTCCCAACTAGTAGATATCACACATCATTCTAGGCAGAGTCATGACCATCACCTAAGGGGGAGTGTACATAAAAAGGGAGATAAGTTTTGATGGGCATAGAATTGGTTAGTTCTATAGTGACAGGAAAGATTCTTATCAATTTAGCTTGAGGTTTAGTACCCTGACGCTAGGATTCGGCCATCATGGTGGCATAAGCTTAGAGGCATCTAGAGGTTAGAGGCTGTATAGTTTTAATGCGGTGTCGAGAGGTTAAGGAATTTACCTTAAGTTAGCCAATGTTCTTTGCTAGCACCGGGAGGGGGTAAAGAATAAGGTATGCTTTTATTTTTCACAATACATCAATTTTGTCTTCAATCACTTGAATCATACATAGGTTAAAATCTCTTTGTAAGGGGAAAGGTTTTCCATAATATCCAAACTGTTGTTATTAAGTTGTTACATTTAGTTGTTACTTTCTTTTTATCTCTTTAGTAGGAATTTTTGATAAACATATCATTTTAAAAATCTTATCTATTTAAATTGCAAATTAATTAGAAATTCTATAAGTTGATTTTAAGAGGCATCACTTTCCTCGTGGGATCGATACTGGGTTTTTAAGGAAAATCCTATATTACTTGAAATGATACGTATACTTGTGTAGCACCCTTAGTGTAAAAATTTGTTATATAATTCATAAATAATTACATTTGTTCATACTAGCCTCTAGATATAATTTGAGACTTATTTCTAACAAAATTTTGGAGATTAAAAATACAGGTAATTGCAGTTCGAGTCAGTGATGAGCAACTTTTGATACTCACAAAACATGTTTTCAAGCAGATAATGTTTGAAAATAATTTTTAATATTGGTTGAGCTCAAGTTGATTAAGTGAGAGACTGAAACAATAGAATAGAATAATACAAATTGACCAACCACACAACATCAAGCTAACAAAGCAAATATAACATGAAACCAAACATTGTATTTATCTCTGTCGAAAGGTACAAAATGTTCAGGTAACAATAAACACAAAAGGTACATTTATTACAAATTTTTGATAAAGAATAAACTTTTGAAGGAAGAAATCTTATTTTTTTCCCTCACCCCCTCCTTACACATTTGTATTTTCTCTACAATTAGAGAACCTTGAGAGAGCGCGAGAAAGGCAAAAACCCTACTTTGAAGCTTGCCCAAAGAGAGCACCCATCCTACTCACCTTCTATGTTCTCATAGCTTCCTCACAATGGAGGAAATGCTGGTGACTAGAAGAGTAATAGAGATGGGGGATGCCTCTTCCTTGCAATCATTCCAGTTTCACCTTTAGCAGTAGCCATCCAATGGAAATGGTGCCCTCTAGTAGCATTTTTTCAGTACTCTTAAAGGGCTTCCCATTTGCTCATAGAGAGGATTTTCTCGTAGGTGTTCTACCTAGATCTTCTCAACCATTAGCTCCTCGGAGTTGACCAGAAGTTCAATGGCAGCTGTCAAATGGATGTATTGTACTTTTTGAGAATATGTTGCTAGTGCGACCTTTCCACATGTGACAGTACGCCCATTTGTGAGGTGGGATAACCATTCATACCCTCTTTATTTTATGTCACGTTTGATACTCGAATCGGAGAAAATCTCATCCTTCTACATTCAACTGAAAGAAAAAAGTAGCTAATGCTTCGCCCCTAACATGGCCATAACTCTGCTTAGTGAAAATTTGCCTTCACTTTTAACTACACAATGTTTACTGAACTCTTTAACTCCATGCAGACCCAACCAACCATTTCCTTTTCATAAGCACTATAAACAGAGGACATCTTCTGCATTTGATTGGATTTGATGGTCAACAATTCTAACTGGATTCACGCAATAAAATCTATGAAGGGCCCACCTTGAATAGACAATTATGTAGAGTGATGGGATGGGTCGATGCCTAATTTCAATAAAAAAAAGATAAAGGAATCCCACGTGACAATGAAGTTAGCCTTTAATAATGGAATATTAGGGGTCACAGTATAAGGCAGGACCTTTGAGCACACTGTGACATTTGATTACCATTTTTCAATGCTTGAGGAACTCAGTCTGATTGAGCACGCTGGTAGAATTTGTTGGCGGATTATTTCAAAACTTAGCGGACACATGTACATAGAATTAAAATGCATAAATTGCAAAATAGTCAACTTCAATGGGTTGGTTGGCATCTTTCACACCACTGTTGCTTTTAAAACCTCAACCTTTAAGATAGAGAGGGTCAGGTTTCCAGAGATGGTTTTTTGCTCACTAATGATAAGTTCTATGAAAGAGCATAGTGAAAATCATCTTGGAGAGAAGCCCCCGAGGGTTGCACTTGCAGTGACAAAAAGATCTGTGCCTATTGAGATAAATAAACCTATCTAGGGCAATGATCTAATTGATTGAGTGTGGAAAGTGATTTCTTAGGTCTTATGTAAACCAACTGATCAATGTATCATTGTCAACCAACAGAAGGTGAAATTTTTGCACTTGATAGACTTTTTGTTCATTCTACATGAGAAATATTTGAAATTTTAGTTTAATTATCGGTCGATGAATTGAGTCGATATGATATTTATACTAACAATCAGACAATGTAAAAATGAGTACTCTTTAAAGTTTGGGATTTTGCTCCGAGGATGATTGAAACATAGTTCAATGACAAGATTCAAAACATTTCATAAGATCTCCTCTGGTGTGAGTCTCTTCAGAGGTGATAATCTGATCAAATAAGTTGAACAAAATGCTCCCTTCGACCGACTAGGGAGGTAGACTCACTCGCTAGATAAGCTCATAATTAACCTAGTCACAAGCAATTTGAAATAAAATATAAGCAAAAATGTGCAATTTATTTATATATGAAAAGGAATTACAAGTATATCTTTCTTTCAGCTATAAGAAAAAGGTTACAAATCTTCATTGAGCCAAGTTCTAGCAGGTGGCTGAGCGACTTTCACTGGCATAACCTTTAGTTTCTTCAGAGGATGCTTCAAGCTTATCAAAAATTAAATCAAAGAACTCATCTAGGTCAAAGAATTCAGAATGTACAAGGTCATGGTGGATGAATCTTTGAATGGCAAAATCCACCCCACGCCTGAGTTACTTTGTCATACTCTCAATGTGTTTTTCCTCAGAAATGGATAAAGTAGCATTTCATATCTGTTTTGAGATCTCTTTCCTCAAAGCTTTTATGGTGTTAAGGTATTATTAATTAGACTTAAGGAAGTAGTTAAATTTGAGTTGAAGGAGGTTTAGGTCATCATGAAACCTCTTCAGGTCTGCCTCCTGTGAGACAATTTTCCTCTATTCCTCATCTGAAGATCCCGACATGACCAAAGGCACTCCCTCAAAAGGAGTGGCTTGCACCACCATCAATTGAAACTGATCTATATTTTAGCAAAGCTCCTAGTGGTTGAGGCCTTCCAGAGTATTTTTGAGCGTCTAAGACAATGGCAACTCTAGTAGAAGCAATTTCATGTTCCTTTTCTCACTTGAAAGTGAAAATAAGTCTCTCGAAGTGTCTAGAAAACTATACCTCTTATCGGTATCAACCCACATCCACCCAGCATTCCTTCATATGGGCTCCCACTTGAAAGCTTTCCTACTCCTTTTTAGCAAAGGTGGTGGAGGGGTTTCAGCTTCTCTACTAGATAGCTGCCGGCAAATGGATCTTCCCTCGGGAAATGCAAAGGCTCATAATAAGAAGATGGGGTTGGTGCTTCTGATGATAATGAAAACAATGAAGAGAAGACAAGTCGACTGACCCTTTTCATCTGAAATAAGGCAATGAATGAGGGATCACTAATCCATGAATCCGACATGATGGAAAAATATGGTTGTGTGTCGATTAGAGCCCTGAATTTTGAGGAAGAAGGGCTACAGCCACAATTTCACTCAAAGCCCCTTTGGAGTAGATTTTCTCCATTTACCTTCCTCAATATTAGACGAATGAGAAGCAAATTTTCAAGCAATGATAGTGACTTTGTCGGTCACCGCATTTTGAATAACAACTATGGTTTCAAATGCAGAGGTAATAAATTTTGCACCCATAGTGTTGGCCATCGCAGAGGCAACAACACCTAAGGGAATGTCTAAAACAGGATGTCAAAAGGAATACCTACCATTGATGAAAATTTAAAATTCTATTTGGCAGCCAGCTTTTTCTTCACGGCCTTCGCTCACTGAGACTGAGCTAAATTTAAAGCTACCCATCTGTCTTGTCTCATTTTTCTCTTCAACATCTAAGTGATTGTTGTTTCAATGGTGTATTTTGAGACTGTGAGATTGATTCCATTCAGCATTGCCTAAGCAATGTGCATCTTCTGTGGAAGGTACTTCAGCCTATTCACCGCAGCTCTGATGGCTTGGTCCAGATTCCCCAGTCGCCAGAGCAGGATCCAATCACAAGTTGCTTTTTCCAATCCTTTATTTACTCTCAATTCTAAGTAGTTGGAGTTTTTTGCCAATTGAGAATATGACAAAACCTTACTTATCGACCTTCAATGAGCAAAATTGCTAAATAAGTCAGTTGATAAGGTGATACCTTCTTAGTGATAGAAGATAAGAAAGGTCATTATCGTAATAATGGAATTCAATAGCACTTGGGCTGGAATGACCCTGTACATATTTAAGACAGCTTGAAGCTCAGTGCACCGAGGCAATCAGAGGCTATAAGAACTAGTCCTGATAGAAGACAAGATCAGAACCCACATCTTTCGTCACCTGCGTTGACCCCTAACGCTCTTCAAAGTATGATGTTATCATGGAATAGGTACCTCCTCTGCAATTCCCTCTCACTACTCACTGTTAAAAACAAAGGATTAGCAGTTTTGATAGAACTGAAAAGAGTACGAGAATACTTGGGAGCCATCATGTTAGAGCTAGGAATCAGTTGAGAGATTGGATAAAGAAAGAAGAAGTAGAAAGTGTAAAGGGTAAACAACAAAATCTTCCTCTATTTATGAAGAGGACGCAAAATTTGAGGCATCACATAATGATAAGTATCACACCAAACATTCATTCACATTTATATAAATATCACATTATTACAAATAACATCAATACAAATCTTGAGTAAAGTATTTAATAAATGGTTCTTCTGAGGCTTCAGTCAAGCATACCCCTTCTGAATTAACCATCAAAAGACCATTTCTCTGCCTAATCAAATTTGCTCTTGTCCATCTGCATCACTAGAACCTACTTAGAATGATTAGCTCAAGAATGGTCCCTAGTTCTTAAAATATTTCTATCTAAAATGACTAGATACGACATTCAAAAAGTAATATACTATCTTGAAAGATAAAAACATTATTTTAGAATTGATCTAATGATTCAGAAGAAGAAAATCTTTGAGATTTATGGATCTGTGGAACTAGGATTTTTCCCTTACCTTATAGGTTTAATGAGGTTTATTTTAATTTTGGGGTCTGGATCCCTTTGAGGGGGCTCCCTCATAGTTAATTACATCTCAAGCATTACTCTTGAGAAAACTATGCCTTATATCTTTCCTCTTCATTAATGAAATGTTTATCAATTTATGAGTTTTGAAGACTTTGATGAAATGGAAAAGAATATATTTTTTACTTCACTTGAATTACAAAATGTTTTACCCTTAAGAGTCGGGCCTAATAGTTGACAGTTGAATTGATTATGTAGATTTTGAATCAATGAACCGGATTTGAGAAATTATGTGGATTTGATTTGATATTGGGTGGATTAGATTTTGAATTAGATCTAAATAAGTTTGAAGTTGGGTTTGGATTGAAATTGAATTGGATTGGGTTGGAATTGGACTGATTGAATTGATTTTGGATTCAAATTGATAAAGTTTGGATCAAATTAAGATTTAGGTTTAAATTGAGTTTGGAGTTGGATTTGTCTTAAAAGGTTTAAATTGGATCGATTGAGTTAAGTTTAATTCAATTAAGAGGAATTGATTTAATAGATATCCTAATCCAAAGAGTACGAATAGGAATAAGCTTTCTAGATGAAGGTGAAACCCTAACTTAAATACCTCTAATCAGGAGCCTATAAGTGACCTAACCTAAATTTGAGAGTAACACACCCGATCAAGATGCCCATGACTTTCCATTATCCCGGGTATATTAGTAGTCTCAGACTATTGACCTCTAAAATAATAGTTCTCCCTTATTGTTATAGTAATGACTTAAGGTAGTCCTTTCTGCTATAGAAGTGATTGTGAGTATCTTTGTCAATATCATGAGCTACTTCATTCTAGAATACTCATAGTCTTTAGAGGTAGGTCAGTTTACTTTATAGTTTATAGTCCATAGTTCTGATGCTAGGGCTTCTAGACTGAACTAATTTAGGGTATGTGTATGAACCTAGGTTTTTTTCTGTGTTCACTACCTTGGGTCATAGCTTTGAACTATCCTAAGGTGTGATTTATAAAGATTAGGGTGGTTAATTTTAATTGTATTTAGGGTTTGATAATTAAGAATGATTTGTTTTTTGCTAGAAATTGCTAGTCATGATGACAAATCAAAGGTTTTCAAAGTGTTCTTTGGTCATCCTTCCGATCTAAATGAAGTTCTAGTCAAATTGTCAATTAGATATTGTATTTCAATCCTATGTTTCAGTTTTCTTCCTAAAGTTTCATTCTCCTTCCCCAAGTTCTAACTGTGGTCGAGATGTATATTCTTCAATGAATAATAACTAAGTTTCTTAATTTAAAGGTCTCAAAGTAAAGACTTACTTGTATTCCCTTTAAAGCAATAAAAAGTATTCTTTTCATGCAAAAATATTTATATCTTTCTATAATTAATTTTAACTTTCAATAGTATTTGTGAATTTAAGTTTATCTTTATTATGGATTACCTAAATTAAGATAACCCAAGATTTATATACTCAAAAGTTTGAGGCTATGAAATGATACTTTTATGGAGCCACAGCAGGAAGACCAAACTCTTGGTTCAACATTGTCTTGTATATATGTGGTCTTGCCATTCCCTTTCAAAATCTTCTCTCATCGAGGTAAGTGTAGCTTCAGGGTTGGAAACTCTCAGAGAAATGGCAGAACAATAGTCCTGAGACCTGGGAGAGGAAATAACAACAGTTTCCAGTTGGGAATCTTCACATATCATTAACACATTCCTCTTCCCTTCTAATGATCTTGATATTTTAGCTTAAATAAATTTAAATTGATTATTCAATGGGTTAATTAAGTTGTTTATTAATCAATTAAGTTATTTATGAACTAATTAAGTTTTTATTTAATA
>JXCR01147016.1:83721-94027 GCA_002079205.1 Phalaenopsis hybrid cultivar | reverse complement strand
GAACGCACCGTCAGCCCAACACACAAAACAATACTTTGGCAAAATTTCATTAAATTTATCAACATAAATTTTAAATCTTTTGATTTTGGTTTAAAAAAAAAAAAATTTAAATTTAAATTAATTATTTATATATTATAATTATCTCACAATGATTCCAAAGATTTTAAAATGGGCCATTACAAACAAACCAGTGGAAAATTGCTATTTACAAATCAATCAATCTCTTTCATTCATTTTTCAAATTGTCAATCAAATATTAAAATTTATCATAAAATCCCAAAAATTTTTTTTCAATTTTATCAAATTATCATGAGTTTTGCAGTTGGAAAAAATATACAGTTGATTAATTTATAAATAACAAATATTTCGAAGCAACCTCATGTACTCATCCCTTANAATCAATCAATCTCTTTCATTCATTTTTCAAATTGTCAATCAAATATTAAAATTTATCATAAAATCCCAAAATTTTTTTTTCAATGTTATCAAATTCTCATGAGTTTTGCAGTTGGAAAAAATATACAGTTGATTAATTTATAAATAACAAATATTTAGAAGCAACCCTTGTAAACTTCACCTGGCCCCCATGCTTTCTGTGAAAATAGCGCTCCTGTTGATCCTTATTTTTCTCCTCCAAGTCAGAAANTTCACCTGGCCCCCATGCTTTCTGTGAAAATAGCGCTCCTGTTGATCCTTATTTTTCTCCTCCAAGTCAGANAGGGGTAGATTTTATAGAAATTGGCCAATGGGGAGCTTAGCTGGCCAATTGAGAGCTTAGCCCTACTGCTTAAGTGTCAAGCAGAGGGGTCCTCAGCTCAATTTGGGCTGAGGTGGCCTCTTGCANTGATATTGTTTCCTAGTTGATTCCTTAGACTTTTTTATTATATTGTGTCGCCACTCTTTATTAAAATATGTGGTAAGTTGATTGCCCGCATCACCTCAATCACATTCAAGCATGAATCACAAAATATAATTTTAATCTCTCCATCTCTCTCCTCAGTAGCACTTGTAGCATCTTCAAATTTTTCCATCATCAAACTACGTAATATGAAGGAATTCGTTACAATGTCACATACATAGCAATCATTAAAGAATTATTTCTTTCATTAGAAAAGGATAAGTAATACGGTAAAAAGAAGCATTTGCACATCACCTTAAAAGACCAACAATTTGTTTGCTCTTGATTTAAATAAATACTAGTCAATACCTAGGAGTTTACATATATAACACTTAAAATTTAAATAACTTATGCGTGAACAAGTGTATTTCACTTTTTAAACTTTAAAATAATAGTATTTTTAATATGGTATTAAAGTACACAAAATTAGGGTGATATGTATGTAAATGCTCCAAGATTTAAATATACATGGACATTAAATACATACGCAACCACATAAACCAACAAAACCAAAAATTCTAAAGCAATGTTATGTGAGGAAAAGCAGAGATCAACAACTACTCATCCAAAGCAATGCAAGAATTATTCCTCACTTAACCTTCAATAATACCTAAACATTCTAAATTTTCAGATATACCACACAATTTTGAGGTGTTTAAATATGTAACACCTAAAAATACCACACAACTTCAAACCAAACACTCATGGAAAACATTCTTATAGTTAACAATACTTCATCCCCAGCCACAAATTATACGTAACATCAATTGTTGCATGAAAATGATCATCTCCACAATACATCTTCCCCATCTTAACATTCAAATAGTCTCATTTTCAGACATACCACATAATTCTGATGTTTTTACATATCAAAAAAACTAAAATTACCACAATTCCTCATCATTAGAAATTTTTCTCAGCCATGATATGTGAGCAAAAACGGAGATAAAAGTATCTCATTCAAAGCAAATGAGACTTTCACTAATACCTAAATAGATGAAATTTTTGGAAATACCACATAATTCTAATGTATTTACACATGAAGCAATTAAAAATACCACCCAACTTCCAACCGCACACTCATGTAAGACATTCTACAAGAAATATAAGTAATACTAAATGTTAAATAAAAAATGACTTAAACATGAAATGCATTTTAAGGACATCCTCCATTATCAATAACAGAAATTTGTTAGGAGATCATACCAAGGTCACAACAACAACCAGAAAAAATCAAAAGACAATCTAAGAAGATAATACCTCAATCACAAAATAAATAGAAAAATAAAAAGATTATATCACGATTATAAAAAGAAATAAACAAAATATAACAAGACAATGTAAAGTGAACACATTCCACCACCCCATCAACCCAACACCATGCCGTACTTCACCTAAGCATACCAAGTAATACTGAATGTTCAAGTGATAAATTTTAGCGAGCATCTCAAAATAAAAAATTTCAGTGAAAATCTTTCGAAGAAACTCCAATCAAAGCTATTCACATGAAGGAAGGAGAGTAAAGTAGAGAAAGTGAGAGAGATAGATGATAGTTTAGGGTTTCATTGCATCTCATCAGTAGTCGAGTGCCACAGTAGAGATCAACCACAATCTTGTGCAAAAAGAACAAGGCTCGCACTAATATATTTTGCCCTAATTGATACTACAATGGGGACAAAAGCGAGGAATTAAGTGGAAATTAAAAGAGAAAAAAATAGAAGAAAAAAAGGCCTTAACCAATGGAGCTGGCCGCGGATTGCCTCTGTCGTTTGCATGTCACAATTCACTGCCACGATTGGGAGCCTGCCACGTCCCTGCTACACTTGCGACTCTCAAGCAAAACAAACCGACCATACAATTTGTGAACGCGCCCAACACACAAAACAATACTTTGGCAAAATTTCATTAAATTTATCAACATAAATTATCTTTTGATTTTGGTTTAAAAAATAAAAAAATTTAAATTTAAATTAATTATTTATATATTATAATTATCTCACAATGATTCCAAAGATTTTAAAATGGGCCATTACAAACAAACCAGTGGAAAATTGCTATTTACAAATCAATCAATCTCTTTCATTCATTTTTCAAATTGTCAATCAAATATTAAAATTTATCATAAAATCCCAAAAATTTTTTTTCAATTTTATCAAATTATCATGAGTTTTGCAGTTGGAAAAAATATACAGTTGATTAATTTATAAATAACAAATATTTCGAAGCAACCTCATGTACTCATCCCTTATAAACTTCACCTGGCCCCCATGCTTTCTGTGAAAATAGCGCTCCTGTTGATCCTTATTTTTCTCCTCCAAGTCAGAATTATGTTATATTATTCCACCAAGGGAAGCAAAATCTTGCGATCCAACCAAAATGATGAAAAAAATTATAATCCGAATAAAGTAAAAATATTGCGATCCATCAATCAAAATGTTGAACAAAATTATAGTTAAAATAACCAAAATCTTAACTAAGGCATATTACACAAACATATTTCTTAAAAAACCAACTTTTATTTAGGGCATCAATGAGCTAAGAAGAAGGAGACGAGGCAGATGCCCGCGAATCGACAGTCTTGAACGATTCATGCAGCCGCCTGAGCATAATCTCATCCCTGCTCCACTCCGCCTCCGGCGCGCTTACAAAATGCGCATAGAGCTTATTCCCCTTGCAAGTTACCGCAATCAAACTATGTTTTCCGGCCCCATCAATCTCATACGAATAATAAACCTGGCCGTTACCATCCCGCCGCTCCTCCGACCGCACGCTGTCCGCCCCAGCGATCTGATCTTGAAGAGCGACGTCGGACAGAGCGAGGTTGCCAAGCACAGTATCGACGGGAGCTAACCCACGGATGTCTGATAAAAACGTGAGGTACTCGCGCTCGCTGCGTTTTTTTGGGTTGAAGAACTCGCTGTCGGTTCCATTAGTTCCTTTCTCGACTTTGGAGACAAGCCGTTCTTTCCATCCGTCGGGAACTTCGTAGGTGTACTCTGCTGTGTCCTGTTTGCTCGCGTTACCTCCGTAGCCTCCATAGTTGGCTGCGCTTGCTGCTGTGCCGTAGTAGAGGTGAAAGGGGTAGTCTGAGGCGAGGGAAAGGGGAAGTGGGGAGAGGGAGATGGATGCGGCGGCTGCGAGGGGGATTAGGGAAGTGGCTAAGTGGGGCAATTGGGGTTTGGCGATAAGGGGTTTTGGTTGAATGTTTGATTTTGGAGCGGATGGAGGAGATGATAAGGTGGCGGAAGAGAGCGCAGCGATGGAGGAGAAGGTGGCGGACATCGTCGCCGGCGAGCTGTTCAAGGGGCGGGAAAGGATGATGACTGAGTGGTGTGGAATACATCCGGTCGATATCCACTGAGCTTGGCTCGTGTGACCGAATGGTAAACGTACTACTGCTCTTACCTCAACTTTGATTAGAGAAGCACTCCAATATTATCAATTTTTAAAAGTTAAATTGATTTTAAAATTTGAGATATGTAAATATGTGAGAGTTGTATGCTAGTTGTGAATTTCCCTTTCAATAGAATGAATGGGGAGCACAAATTGAATGCTTACAAAATTTTAATTTTATTTGATGCCTTATCCTCTGGCTGGACTATGCGAAAGAATATTAGGTCAAATCTATCGTAATACACCGTGATTGGTCCACTTTACACGTGGCACCCCCTATTGGACTCCGGGACCTAATATTTTATCGGCCTAGGCTTTCTATTTACTTCTTTGCTATGGAATTTCGAATCGTTACTACGTTTGATCAATCCGATTTTTCTTTTTCAGTTAATATTTTTTTGCTTGTGTGATATAATCCCACCTATTCTCTTGAATTAGTCATTCCCTGCTAACTTTCCTTTTTTGCTGAAGCTTTCTTGCCAACTTTATTTTCTTCTCTTTTTCATTGAAGCGTTTTGGTTGCAACTTGTAACATGCATTACCTTACCTTATTATTTTCCCAGCAATGGACGAAGATATCCACCATTGGTAATTACGACATTAGAAATATCATATTACTCTTACATGGGATTTAGGATTGGTAAAAAGTATTAAAAGCCGGTGACACAAAAGATTTAATTTTTTTTCATCTGGAAGGTTTTAAGGGGGAAAGATGCCCTATTAAAATAATCTAACTAATACAATAGGTGTCCTTCCTTGTGACTGAATTAGATGTCGTTACAATGGATTGAACTTGAAATCATGGAAGATGTCTCCTACTAAGGTTATATGAGAGATTTAAAGGTGTTATTGTGGTAGATTGGCAAATGTTGAACATTAATAATAAACTCTAAGAAAAATTTACACCAATGGGTGTTGGAGTTGAAGTGGTGTGATCTTTTGTATGAGTGATTAATTATGATCAATCAATAGATAATGGGGCTCTTCCAAGATGTTAGAAGAGTATGGAAGGGTGCTTTAGGCCAATTAGATGGTGGAGCTATTTAGATAAGAGTCTTGATGGCCTTAAGAGTCAATTCAAATTTTATGTCAAAAACATGATATTTAACTTCAATCATCATGAACTTTCATCATAATAAACAAAACAAAATGAAATAAAAAAATGAATTGAAGTGAAGGATATCAAAATTGGATATGGAATGTTTTATAATTCTTGGTTTTTTTTTGGTATTTTTCAATTAATTTCAAGATTGGTACAACAAAGTCAATCTTTGGATAAAATGTGATAATTTAATTACATGAATTAGAACTTTTTCCACAAAACTTCAAATGACTTGACCTGATATTAAAATGAAAGATAATGAAGCCTACTTTTAATTTTGAAAGTTTCAAATATTTTAGATAAGTATTTTTAATCTTTTGATGGTGGGTGGGTAGGGGGTGCTGCTTTATCACACAAAGATAAGTAAACTAAAAGTGAAAGTTAAAATTGAAAAAAGGACTTTAAGGGCATATTGGGTGTATTTGGTATGAGAAAATTATAGAAAAATTATGGAGAGTAGAGAGAGATGTGCACAAAACTAAAATTATTTCTTTATGAATTTTCGTCGAGTAAATATGAACCTAAAGGAGTCTGAACAAAAATTAGGTCAGTGAAACCCTAATTCTTAGCTAACCCTTAGAATTGAATTTTGATTGAGAATTTTTTGAAATTTGTGCGTGAGATTTAGTAATAACATAAATTTAAGGTAATACAAAACTTCGAAAAACCAAATAAATATTCGAAGAGAGAATAAAATCACCAAAAATAAAGTTCACCAGCTTGCTTATGTGAATAGAGGATGAATGATCATCAAATCCTCCAAATTTTGCCAGACCATCATACAACCAAGGGTAATGGAGACCCACTCCAAAATTACTTCAAAAGCACACTAATTCATTATGTAGAAATAAGAGTCTTTAAAAAATAATACAACACACCCTTTCATTTTGAAAATGAAGAGGGTAGGAGGGAACTGGTGTCCCCTCTCCATAACCACCTCATGACCACAACCCATTTTGACNAAGGGTAATGGAGACCCACTCCAAAATTACTTCAAAAGCACACTAATTCATTATGTAGAAATAAGAGTCTTTGAAAAATAATACAACACGCCCTTTCATTTTGAAAATGAAGAGGGTAGGAGGGAACTGGTGTCCCCTCTCCATAACCACCCCATGACCACAACCCATTTTGATTACATTTCATATTTTCACATGGAACATGACTCCCAATCATAAATATTGACTTATGATCAACATTCTTATGGCGTAAGTTCACAAACTGTCAAAACAACTCATTAACTTACACTTTATACATCCACATCAAATATAACACCTAACTATTTAGAAAATATTTTTAAATATGAAAGTGTCTAATGAGTTAATAAGTATATTTCTTGTCTTCATTTCTTATACTTGGACCTCTTGGATGTGTGGTAGCTCTCTTAAATTAAGCTCTAGTAGTAGGCCCACCTTCTATGCATATGGGCCCCTTTTTGTGCCTTCATGATGAGTCACATCATTTCAATCATACGCTAACGAACTATTCTTTAAGGAGTTAGGGTCAAAGTTTAGATCCGGTGCTAACCAATGAAGTTCATCCTATGTCAGCAAAACGTCTTCACTTGGTGGTTTGTTCTTCCACCTAATAAAAAAAAACTTTGAGCAGTCTATTTCCTCCTGTAATTAGGTGAACCCTTTAAAAGAAATGAGGTCTTCCACATTAAAAACATTACTAATATACATAAAAGGGTTATTCAGAGATAGTCTTAGCTGTAAAACTATAAAAAAATACTTATTATCTATGAACTTATTCCAATACAAGCATAAAACTAATTCATAATGTAATTAAGTCGTACATTCCATGCTTACTTGTAGATTGATTATTATTATATTCTCATAAGAAGAACAAAAAGTTTCATAAGACTATGAAGGTGTGCAAAAGTAATTGTTATGTTTAAAACATTCATATGTTTTAGTCNCCAATGAAGTTCATCCTATGTCAGCAAAACGTCTTCACTTGGTGGTTTGTTCTTCCACCTAATAAAAAAAAAACTTTGAGCAGTATCCCCATCTGAAAGCGCCTCAATTGTAACAATGTTCTTCACTTCAAAGAATGTGGGCTAGAAAGGTACCTAAAAATGATTTCTATTTCCTCCTGTAATTAGGTGAACCCTTTAAAAGAAATGAGGTCTTCCACATTAAAAACATTACTAATATACATAAAAGGGTTATTCAGAGATAGTCTTAGCTGTAAAACTATAAAAAAAATACTTATTATCTATGAACTTATTCCAATACAAGCATAAAACTAATTCATAATGTAATTAAGTCGTACATTCCATGCTTACTTGTAGATTGATTGTTATCATATTCTCATAAGAAGAACAAAAAGTTTCATAAGACTATGAAAGTGTGCAAAAGTAATTGTTATGTTTAAAATATTGATATGTTTTAGTTTGTTGATCGTTAGACCCTGATACCATTTTTTGTGCCTTTGATGTCTTAGCTTTTTATTAGATAATTTCATTTTTCTTATTTCATCCTCTAATAAAGGTTCTGATATTTTTTATGATTTGTTAATATCCCAGATTGTTTATGGTGATATTTTATTTTGTATTCTAGTTCTTCCATATCTCTGATATTATTTCTAACTGATTTCCTTAAATTTCTTATTTCCATTTCTAATTTATCTATATCATCTTCCATTATTAACAACTTCTTCCCAATATTTCTATCTTTAATATGTTATGAAATATTACTATTCATCATGCTTCCTACTGAGGGTTTATCTTAATATTATATTACATTTTTCCTCCTATTCTGGGGTTTAACATTAACATCTCTGGTTCATTTTACACTTTTCCTTTTGGATTTCTAGAGAGAACTATGGCTGAACAAGATCATTTAGATCTATAACAGACAATAACCCTATATAATTACTTCAGAGATGCAAAGCACAGATTTAGTTTATTTTGTACATTAAACATAACCAGAAGAAGTAGAAACAAAATAACATAATTTTAATATAAATAGACGATAAGAACAACATAATAAACTTACATATTCCATAACATACTTATAGACATAGGTATAGAGAAAACTTTACTTAGCCGCTATGGCTTGCACACATAATTAGATTGCAAAAGGAGAAGTGGAGAAAAGAAGAAAAAGAAGAAGACTCATTAATTTTGCTTCGTCTTCATCTTCGGTGACTTGAGCAATAGGTAGGCNTAATATTATATTACATTTTTCCTCCTATTCTGGGGTTTAACATTAACATCTCTGGTTCATTTTACACTTTTCTTTTTGGATTTCTAGAGAAAACTAAGGCTGAACAAGATCATTTAGATCTATAACAGACAATAACCCTATATAATTACTTTAGAGATGCAAAGCACAGATTTAGTTTATTTTGTACATTAAACATAACCAGAAGAAGTAGAAACAAAATAACATAATTTTAATATAAATAGACGATAAGAACAACATAATAAACTTACATATTCCATAACATACTTATAGACATAGGTATAGAGAAAACTTTACTTAGCCGCTATGGCTTGCACACATAATTAGATTGCAAAAGGAGAAGTGGAGAAAAGAAGAAAAAGAAGAAGACTCACTAATTTTGCTTCGTCTTCATCTTCGGTGACTTGAGCAATAGATAGGTCTGGAGAGCCTTAGTAGTCATCATGGATGACAATAATTTTCTTCTTATGTCATCATGGTTGATGATTACTTCCATAATTCAGTATGGCGAGACTAGTAATGCTAGTACGATAAGATTTTATTTCCAGTTGATGGGGTATAATGTGGTCATTAATTCCTTCTGTGGGAAGTAATTGCTGGTAAGAAAGATTCCTTACATTCGTATCCCACTATTTCTCTCTGCAGACTATCTCGCTTCTTGCAATACATGCATTTAAGTATTTTTTTTTCTTTTTTAAATTTCTGATAAAATAATTCTNAGTTGATGGGGTATAATGTGGTCATTAATTCCTTCTGTGGGAAGTAATTGCTGGTAAGAAAGATTCCTTACAGTCGTATCCCACTATTTCTCTCTGCAGACTATCTCGCTTCTTGCAATACATGCATTTAAATATTTTTTTTTTCTTTTTTAAATTTCTGATAAAATAATTCATTTACTTCTTTTCTAGCAGCTATGGAATTCTCGTTGAGAATAGAGAACTATATTTTGTACATTACTTCATGAATCTTGCATGTAGGTTGCTTACAATGGCTATAAATAAATAAGTGTTTGGCACAAAGATATGGGTCTATTTTATTCATCTCATTCCATATTTGATATAGATTTTTGGTTTTAGATCCTATAAATAATGATTTTGTTGGCTTATATTTTGGAATATATGGCTTGCTGCTGATTCCGAGTTGTATAAATGAAATAACTTCTTCTCGTATTTTTGGATAAGTATGATATATATATATATATATATATATATATTTCAGTGTTTGACGACTAAGTGGAAAGTTTCCATGGCATCAATATATGTTTTTGGTAATTCTCCTACTAAATAAATTTTTCTTACTAAGCCACATTTATATAATTCAAAGATAGTTTTGGAATCTATATTTCCATATATATATAAACAACATGAATTTTTTCAACTGTGTGAAAGCAAAATTGAGAATTAATTCATTCCTCGNTGTTTGATGACTAAGTGGAAAGTTTCCATGGCATCAATATATGTTTTTGGTAATTCTCCTACTAAATAAATTATTCTTACTAAGCCACATTTATATAATTCAAAGATAGTTTTGGAATCTGTATTTCCATATATATAAACAACATGAATTTTTTCAACTCTGTGAAAGCAAAATTGAGAATTAATTCGTTCCTCATAGATGGACAATTGTCGTCATTCATCGGTTATATCTATGATAATCTTCGTAGAGTTGATTATTGTTTTTTACAATACCTTAGTATATGATACACCAAAATAATGTACTATT
>JXCR01147016.1:59979-82822 GCA_002079205.1 Phalaenopsis hybrid cultivar | reverse complement strand
GTTGTCGAGAAGTAATGGTAAATTACTTTTTAATAGAGAACATTTTATTTGAACTGAAAAACTATTTGTTGTTTAAATACATATTTTTATATTTTAGTGTGTTTGCCTATTTTTATTGCTTATTGTGTTTGTTTATGTGTAGTTTAAGATTGGTAGTTTTAATACCTTACGATTTGAAATTAGAAAGAATAATTAGAAAAATTTGAAAACATTAAAAAGAGATAGATAATTTGAACAAAATGGCTTGCAACTTAAATAATTCTAGAAATGAAAATAAACATCATCAGAGACCTTTATGAGATTATGTTAATCCTACAACATATGAAATTCATTTGAGTATACAAAACCTTGCTATAGCTGTCAATTCATTTGAGCTTAAACCTGCTATTGTCCAAATGGTACAAAATAATCAGTTTGGGGAAACACCGCCTGAAGATCCCAACTTACACCTTACTAGTTTTCTAGAATTGTGTGTTATATTTAAATATGATAGAGTGTCGAATGATGCTGTCAAACTTAAACTTTTTTTCTTTTTCACTAAGGGATAAAGCTAAGATGTGGTTAAACTTGCTAGCATGTGGATCTATCAGAACTTGGGGTGACTTATCGCAAAAAAATTTATCTAAATATTTCCCATCATAAAAAACTGTTGAGCTTAAAGATGATATAACATATTTTTGTCATTTTGAAGGGGAATCAATTTATGAAGCTTATGAAAGATTTAAAGATCTCCTTAGGAAATGTCCACACTTTTCATTGCCAGATTGCTTAATAATTCAAACTTTTAATAATGGATTTGTTGGATCTCTTAGATCAATAACTGATGCTACTGCTGGTGGATTATTAATGTCAAAATCATATGATGAAGTGTATTCATTAATTGTAGAGATGACTAATAATAGTTTTAAATGGCCCTTTGAAAGGGTAAATCCAAAAAGAGTAGTTAATATTCAAGATTTTGATGAAATATCGATGTTGGCTGCTCAAATTGCTGCAATATCAAAGAAAATAAATCAATATGGAATGAATTATTCTCAGACACCTCCTGTGCTTAAGGAAATTCATTGGGATAAATGATAGAGCTTTAATCTTCATTTGAGACTTTAAATGCCATAAATAACCGATCTAATAATCCTATTCCAATTATTTCAATCTTGGTTGGAAAAATCATCTCAATTTCAGTTGGAGTAACAATAACTCTAATGCTGTAAATCCGTAATGGGGGAACAAAGTTGCAAACCCATTGGGAAACTCTAATAATCAAGGGAATTCGAACTAAAAACCTTATTACCCTCCACGTTTCAATAGCAATTTGCGGAGTAAGGAGAAGAAAATGTTAACATAAGAGTTATTATTGCAAATGGGAAGTCAATTACAAAGTCAAGGAGCTGCAATTAGAAACATGGAAAACCAACTGGGATGTATTTCTACTGCACTTAGCAAAAGACCTCTAGAAACTTTGCATAGTAATGTTGAAGTTAATCTTAAAGGTCGGAATAAAGAGCAAATTAAGGCTATTCAACTGAGAAGTGGAAAAGAATTGGAAACAAATGTTTAAAAAGAAGTTAAAGTTGAAGTTGAAAAAAAAGGGGTGGAAAATGAAAAATCTAATGAAGATTTTCATTTTGAGTCAAAATATTTAATACACCTAAAATATATAGTGTTTTTATTACATTTTTATATCTATTTTTGAGATATTGCACTTTAATGAAGGGTATTTGTGTGTTTTTCTTACATGTATAATCAAATGGAAAAAAATGCTCAATGGAGAAAAAAAAAGTCAAATTTGGAGCAAAAATGAAGAAGGGTGCAAAAATGAACTAGAGAGCCTAAGCGCTCAAGTTTGACACCTAAGCTCCAGGTACCTCGCTCCTAAGTGTCAGGTACCCCGCTNGTCAATTACAAAGTCAAGGAGCTGCAATTAGAAACATGGAAAACCAACTGGGATGTATTTCTACTGCACTTAACAAAAGACCTCTAGAAACTTTGCATAGTAATGTTGAAGTTAATCCTAAAGGTCGGAATAAAGAGCAAATTAAGGCTATTCAACTGAGAAGAGGAAAAGAATTGGAAACAAAAGTTTAAAAAGAAGTTGAAGTTGAAGTTGAAAAAAAAGGGGTGGAAAATGAAAAATCTAATGAAGATTTTCATTTTGAGTCAAAATATTTAATACACCTAAAATATATAGTGTTTTTATTACATTTTTATATCTATTTTTGAGATATTGCACTTTAATGAAGGGTATTTGTGTGTTTTTCTTACATGTATAATCAAATGGAAAAAAATGCTCAATGGAGAAAAAAAAAGTCAAATTTGGAGCAAAAATGAAGAAGGGTGCAAAAATGAACTAGAGAGCCTAAGCGCTCAAGTTTGACACCTAAGCTCCAGGTACCTCGCTCCTAAGTGTCAGGTACCCCGCTCCTAAGCTCCAGAAGTAGTTACTTGATGATATATTTAATTTGAGTGGATTTTTGAAGAGCTGTTTGATGCAACCCTTGATAAAAATGTGGAAAATATCCCATGGACACNAGTGTTTTTATTACATTTTTATATCTATTTTTGAGATATTGCACTTTAATGAAGGGTATTTGTGTGTTTTTCATACATGTATAATCAAATGGAAAAAAATGCTCAATGGAGAAAAAAAAGTCAAATTTGGCGCAAAAATGAAGACGGGTGCAAAAATGAACTAGAGAGCCTAAACGCTCAAGTTTGACGCCTAAGCGCCAGGTACCTCGCGCCTAAGTGTCAGGTACCCCGCGCCTAAGCTCCAGAAGTAGTTACTTGATGATATATTTAATTTGAGTGGATTTTTGAAGAGCTGTTTGAAGCAACCCTTGATAAAAATGTGGGAAATATCCCATAAACATGAAGTTTCATTCAATTGGCTTTTGCGGAGGCAACTTCTAGAAGATTACACCTTTTTAATGAGATAGCAAGACACCCCTTGGATTTTTATAAGAAAAGACTTAGATTTTCCAAGAGAAGATGTAAGCCACCCATCAACTTTACAACCATCATCCATTTATGCTGCCGCCGCCCATTGCGCCGCTATAGTCGCCCATTGCCGCCTCTACCGCCAGCCACCTTTTTTTTATTTTGAGTTTTAGTTTGTATTGTGAGTGAAGGAAGATAATTTAAAGACATTTTGTGGAGGGGATTTGAGATAAGTGTTTATCTTTGTGACTACATTTGGTTTTAATTAAATTTCTTGTTTGTGTGCATGATTTCTACTTTTAAACTCTTGTGTGGTTGTGTTTTCTCCATGGATTCTGAGTAGTTTTATTTATCATTTTCCTTAAAATGATAAGTGATTAAATATTTAAAGAAAGTTGTGTGATGTGTTAGGCTTCAATGTTAGAAGAAGTTGTGATGATTTGAAACCTTACACTTCATTTACTTCTTGATTTGGTCAATTAAGATGTTAATACCTTTTGTGAGAACATATAAGATTCGAGATGGTATTGTCTCAAACGAAAAAATGGTTAGAATCACATATTGATTTCATGAATGAGAATGTAGTTCATGGGGTTAAGTGCAAATAAATAGGGAAATAAACTGTTTAAAGGTGTAGAATTAGAGGACTTTAGAGTGTCAGGCTAAAACTCCCAATTTGATTTATAGTTTTAGGTTTTGATATGAGATGTTAGCCCTAGGTGGAGGGAGAAGATGCAACTCTAGAGTGAGAGCTAGTATCTTCCCTGCCTAGCCGGTCTTCAAGACTATTTAAACTATAGATTAATCAATGTTCTTTTAAGCATATCTAGTAAGGGTAAAGAGTATTATTGCTCCTATTTGGCATAACACATTTAGCATACTTCCACAACAAAATTTCTTATTTATCACTGATTCATAATNTTTGTGAAGAGTTAATTTTGCTTTGTAAGGTTTTAAATGTTGATAAATTATGATGATTCAAACTCTGATCTTCATTTAATTTTTGATCTGACCAATTGAAAGGTTAAAACTTGTTTAGAAACATACAATCCGAAAGGGTTATGCTTTCTACAATAAGGTAAGAGTCACATTCAATTTCATGGATGAGAATGTAATACATGGGGTTGCGTGCAAATAAATAAGGAAATATATTTTGATGGGCACAAATTTAGAGATATTAAGGTGACAAATTAAAATCCCCAATTTGGTTAAGTTGCTTGGAAATTAAAGCAAGATTGTTAGCCCTCAGGCGAGGGAGAAGTGAGAGCTTTAGAGTGACAGCCGATATCCTTTCAACCTAACTACGGATTTAGGGACCAAACTCTGGATTAGTCAATGTTCTTTATGTACTCTCAGAGGGTAAATAAAAAGATTGCTCCTATGGCACAATACAACTTTATATGTATTTTAAATTATTTTAATTTCTTCACACTCCATCAACTCATTGTAAAGGGGAAGGATGTTTTCTTAAATTTGAACTTTTCATTACAAAACTTTGTTTAGTCTTCATAAGTTTACTTTTAAAGTTTAGCAAATAGTTATTTAACTTAGTTCTCTTAACTGCATTTCTTTTAACACACATTAAGTTTACTTTAGATTTTTTTAGCTTACTTAAGTGTTATAGTTTGAATATTGTGTTTGACGTTATAACCATAATAATTTCCAACTCCCTGTGATATTGATATTGAGGACTCCATTAGAACTATTTATTACTTGAGCGATGTATATATTTGCATTATTATTATAGGGTTTTACAGCTTAGAGATTTTAAGAGATAAAATTATTTTTACTAAATTTATTTTTATTCGAATTGAAATATATGTATTGTACTATTGAAAGATATTTACGATGCACATCACAAAAATTATCTGCCGCCTCAAGTTTTATGTGCCGTTGTCGAGAAGTAATGGTAAATTACTTTTTAATAGAGAACATTTTATTTGAACTGAAAAACTATTTGTTGTTTAAATACATATTTTTATATTTTAGTGTGTTTGCCTATTTTTATTGCTTATTGTGTTTGTTTATGTGTAGTTTAAGATTGGTAGTTTTAATACCTTACGATTTGAAATTAGAAAGAATAATTAGAAAAATTTGAAAACATTAAAAAGAGATAGATAATTTGAACAAAATGGCTTGCAACTTAAATAATTCTAGAAATGAAAATAAACATCATCAGAGACCTTTATGAGATTATGTTAATCCTACAACATATGAAATTCATTTGAGTATACAAAACCTTGCTATAGCTGTCAATTCATTTGAGCTTAAACCTGCTATTGTCCAAATGGTACAAAATAATCAGTTTGGGGAAACACCGCCTGAAGATCCCAACTTACACCTTACTAGTTTTCTAGAATTGTGTGTTATATTTAAATATGATAGAGTGTCGAATGATGCTGTCAAACTTAAACTTTTTTTCTTTTTCACTAAGGGATAAAGCTAAGATGTGGTTAAACTTGCTAGCATGTGGATCTATCAGAACTTGGGGTGACTTATCGCAAAAAAATTTATCTAAATATTTCCCATCATAAAAAATTGTTGAGCTTAGAGATGATATAACATATTTTTGTCATTTTGAAGGGGAATCAATTTATGAAGCTTATGAAAGATTTAAAGATCTCCTTAGGAAATGTCCACACTTTTCATTGCCAGATTGCTTAATAATTCAAACTTTTTATAATGGATTTGTTGGATCTCTTAGATCAATAACTAATGCTACTGCTGGTGGATTATTAATGTCAAAATCATATGATGAAGTGTATTCATTAATTGAAGAGATGACTAATAATAGTTCTAAATGGCCCTTTGAAAGGGTAAATCCAAAAAGAGTAGTTAGTATTCAAGATTTTGATGAAATATTGATGTTGGCTGCTCAAATTGCTGCAATATCAAAGAAAATAAATCAATATGGAATGAATTATTCTCAGACACCTCCTGTGCTTAAGGAAAATTCATTGGGATAAATGATAGAGCTTTAATCTTCATTTGAGACTTTAAATGCCATAAATAACCGATCTAATAATCCTATTCCAATTATTTCAATCTTGGTTGGAAAAATCATCTCAATTTCAGTTGGAGTAACAATAACTCTAATGCTGTAAATCCGTAATGGGGGAACAAAGTTGCAAACCCATTGGGAAACTCCAACAATCAAGGGAATTCGAACTAAAAACCTTATTACCCTCCACGTTTCAATAGCAATTTGCGGAGTAAGGAGAAGAAAATGTTAACATAAGAGTTATTATTGCAAATGGGAAGTCAATTACAAAGTCAAGGAGCTGCAATTAGAAACATGGAAAACCAACTGGGATGTATTTCTACTGCACTTAGCAAAAGACCTCTAGAAACTTTGCATAGTAATGTTGAAGTTAATCTTAAAGGTCGGAATAAAGAGCAAATTAAGGCTATTCAACTGAGAAGTGGAAAAGAATTGGAAACAAATGTTTAAAAAGAAGTTAAAGTTGAAGTTGAAAAAAAAGGGGTGGAAAATGAAAAATCTAATGAAGATTTTCATTTTGAGTCAAAATATTTAATACACCTAAAATATATAGTGTTTTTATTACATTTTTATATCTATTTTTGAGATATTGCACTTTAATGAAGGGTATTTGTGTGTTTTTCTTACATGTATAATCAAATGGAAAAAAATGCTCAATGGAGAAAAAAAAAGTCAAATTTGGAGCAAAAATGAAGAAGGGTGCAAAAATGAACTAGAGAGCCTAAGCGCTCAAGTTTGACACCTAAGCTCCAGGTACCTCGCTCCTAAGTGTCAGGTACCCCGCTCCTAAGCTCCAGAAGTAGTTACTTGATGATATATTTAATTTGAGTGGATTTTTGAAGAGCTGTTTGATGCAACCCTTGATAAAAATGTGGAAAATATCCCATGGACACGAAGTTTCATTCAATTGGCTTTTGCGGAGGCAACTTCTAGAAGATTACACCTTTTTAATGAGATAGCAAGACACCCCTTGGATTTTTATAAGAAAAGACTTAGATTTTCCAAGAGAAGATGTAAGCCACCCATCAACTTTACAACCATCATCCATTTATGCTGCCGCCGCCCATTGCGCCGCTATAGTCGCCCATTGCCGCCTCTACCGCCAGCCACCTTTTTTTTATTTTGAGTTTTAGTTTGTATTGTGAGTGAAGGAAGATAATTTAAAGACATTTTGTGGAGGGGATTTGAGATAAGTGTTTATCTTTGTGACTACATTTGGTTTTAATTAAATTTCTTGTTTGTGTGCATGATTTCTACTTTTAAACTCTTGTGTGGTTGTGTTTTCTCCATGGATTCTGAGTAGTTTTATTTATCATTTTCCTTAAAATGATAAGTGATTAAATATTTAAAGAAAGTTGTGTGATGTGTTAGGCTTCAATGTTAGAAGAAGTTGTGATGATTTGAAACCTTACACTTCATTTACTTCTTGATTTGGTCAATTAAGATGTTAATACCTTTTGTGAGAACATGTAAGATTCGAGATGGTATTGTCTCAAACGAAAAATGGTTAGAATCACATATTGATTTCATGAATGAGAATGAAGTTCATGGGGTTAAGTGCAAATAAATAGAGAAATAAACTGTTTAAAGGTGTAGAATTAGAGGACTTTAGAGTGTCAGGCTAAAACTCCCAATTTGATTTATAGTTTTAGGTTTTGATATGAGATGTTAGCCCTAGGTGGAGGGAGAAGATGCAACTCTAGAGTGAGAGCTAGTATCTTCCCTGCCTAGCCGGTCTTCAAGACTATTTAAACTATAGATTAATCAATGTTCTTTATAGCATATCTAGTAAGGGTAAAGAGTATTATTGCTCCTATTGGGCATAACACATTTAACATACTTCCACAACAAAATTTCTTATTTATCACTGATTCATAAAAAGGAAAAATATATTTTATATATATTACCTTCGTCTTACAAGTATTTTAGTTAAGTTAATTAGTTGCTTACTTTATTTTCAATTATAAAAAATTACAAAAAAAATTGAACTTTCATTCCTATTTTAGCATCTTAAGTTTAAGTAAGAATATATTGCTAAGTAAATTTTGTTATCTAAATCTAGTTGTCCCTATGAGTTCGATATTTGAGACTTAATCAGAAAGTTCTATATTACTTGATAATGATGCGCATACTTGCGTAGTATCCCATATTGAAATATTATAATTGCTTTCATATTTGTTTCATAGTGAAAGATTTACCTAGCTTCTGATTTGGATCAAGTTTTTGGTTTTATTGCAAATTAAGAATAACTATTAAGGAAATTAATCATATAACTGCATACATGACATTTTACATCTATATATATAGAAAGTTAGGATGAAGTTTTTGGCGTTGTTGTCGGGGAGAAATATAATTGTAATTTGCAAAAATATTTTCAAAAGAAGTTTTTAGAAAACAAAATTTTTAGTAAGTCTTATTTAAACTTGAAGATTTATTTTAGGAATACTGTAGTGTCGTTTATTATATAAAGTTCTTGTTTGTGTGTTTTTATATTTTGTTTCATTTTATTTTATGTGTTTTATAGTGATGAATGCGTAGTTCAGGTTCCATAGGAGTTGTGCCTTACGATTATGAATTAGAAAGAAATATTAGAAAAAATTAAAAATTAAAAATTATTGAAAAATTTCAAGAAATGATAAATCAAAATAATCAAAATGTTGAAGCGTTTTGACCTTTAAGAGATTATGCAAATTCTATGGTGGATGAACGTCATTGTAATGTTCAAAAACTCACTGTAGTGGCTAATTCATTTGAGCTTAAACCTGATATTATCCAAATGATATCAAATAATCAGTTTGGGGGAGCATCAACTGAAGATCTAAATTTACATGTTGCCAAAATTATAGAATTGTGTGCTACATTTAAATATGATGGTGTATCAGATGATGCTATTAGACATAGATTATTTCCTTTCTCACTAAGGGATAAAGCTAAGATATGGTTACATTCGTTATCACCTGGATTTAACAGAACCTGGAGTGATTTAGCACAGAAATTCCTTGTTAAATATTTTCCACCATAAAAAAGCCGCAAAGCTTAGAAATGATATTACATCTTTTTATCAATTTGAAGGGGAATCTATTTATGAAGCAATGAAATGATTTAAAGAACTCTTAAGAAAGTGTTCACACCATGCTATACCAAATTGGTTAATAATTCAAACATTTTATAATGGATTAGCTGGATCTCTTAGATTTATTATGCAACTGCTGGTGGTTCATTGATGTTAAAACCATTTCATGACGCTTATGATTTAATTGTAGAGATGACTACAAATAATTTTCATTGGCCTTCTGAAAGGGTAAATCTTAAGAAAGTAATCAATATTCATGAAACTGATGCTCTTGCCTTGCTAGCAAATCAAGTTGCAGCAATTTCAAGGAAGTTAGACCAATCTGGAATGAATTTTTTTCAACCAATTCCTAATTGATAAGAATTCATTCGACTAAATAGTAGATTCTCAAGCATCGTTAGAAACTTTGAATGTTATAAATAATAAGTAGAATGACCCATATTCAAATTATTATAACTCAGGCTGAAAGAACCATCCCAACTTCAATTAGAATAATACTACGGGTGGTAATAACCAGCAATGGGGGAATAATCAAGTAAATCTATTTGGAAACTGGAACAACCAAGAGAATAGTAATTATAGGCCTACTTACCCTCCAGATTTTAACAGTAATCCACAATTTAAGGAGAAGTTGTATTTAGAAGAAGCGGTGTTACAGATGGAAAATTAGTTACAAAGTCAAAGAGCTACAATTAGAAATATTGAGAATAAGTGGGACAAATAGCAAATTCATTAAGTAATAGTTCCCAAGGAACACTTCCTAGTAATAAAGAAATAAATCCGAAAGACAAGAATAAAAAGCAAGTAAAAGCTGTTCAACTCAGAAGTGAAAGCGGATTGGAAGAGAGAGTTCAAAAAGAGACTGAAGTAGAGAGAGAAGAGATTGAAGAACCAAAAGAGGAAGCTCCGAAAGGTTTAGAGAGACCTATTTCTCTACTTAAAGTTGATTTGGAAAAACCACCACCTCCATTTTCTCAGAGGCTTTGACAATAAAGGTTGAATAAAATTTTTAAAAATTTCTAGAAATTTTTAAGAAGCTTACAATTAATATTCCATTTGCTGAAGCTCTAGAAAAAATGCCAAGCTATGTGAATTTTATGAAGGATATTCTTAATAGAAAAATAAAGTTTGAAGATAATGAAACTGTTGCACTTAGTGAGGAGTGTGATGCTATAATTCAGAAAAAGATCTTGGTAGCTTCACAATTTCATGTGCAATAGGAGACAGATTTTATGGGAAATCTTTATGTGATTTAGGAGCAAGCATCAACCTTTTTCCGTTATCAATATTTAAAAGATTGGGATTAGGAGAAATAACCTATTCTACTGTAACTCTACAGTTAGCATATCATTCAATAACATATTCTAAATGAGTTATAGAAGATGTCCTAGTGAAAGTGGATCAATTTATTTTTCCTGTTGATTTTATTGTGCTAAATATAGAGAAAGATAAGGAGATACCTTTCATTTTGGGGAGACCTTTTCTAGCCATAGGAAGATTAATGATAGATGTGCAGAAAGGAGAATTAACTATATGTGTCAACGATCAAATAGTTACATTTCATATTTCTAAATCAATGTAATACTCTGCAAAAGGTAAAGATGATGAATGCTATAAAATGGATGTTATAAGATACTTAAGTGAATGTCATTTCAAAATAACTTATGAAGAGAAATCTGAGATGAAAGAGTTAGAACATGAGCAAGAAGGGGAATTGAATCAATATAAATATTTACATAAGGAAGATTCAAATTATGTTCGAGAAAGTTTTGAAGTTTTGGACACGATAGAAAAATGTACATCTTATTGTCCATCAATTGAAAAACCTCTCGAGCGTGAGTTGAAGTTGCTTCTTGAACATTTGAAGTATGCCTTTTTAGGTGATTCCTCTACATTACATATTATAATTTCCTCAAAATTAACTACGGAAGAAGAAGAGAGTTTGATGAAAACTTTAAAGAGTTATAAGAAAGTCTTTGGATAGACAATTGCTGATCTAAAAGGAAACAGTCCTTCAATTTGTATGCATAGAATTCATATGAAAGAGAACTGCAAACCTAGGGCTGATTCTCAAAGAAGATTGAATTATATTATGAAAGAAGTTGTTAAAAAAGAAATTCTAAAGTGGTTAGATGCAAGAATTATCTATCATATTTCAGATAGTGCATGGTTAGTCCAATTTACTACGTTCCTAAGAAAGGAGGAGTGACTATGATTTTGAATGGAAGTAATCAGTTAATATGAAGAAGAAAAGTCATAGGATGGTGAATATGCATTGATTATATAAAATTAAATCTTGCTACTAGGAGAGATCATTTTCCACTAACCTTTCTAGATCAAATGCTAGATAGACTAGCTGGGCATAAATTTTTTTATTTTCTGGATTGATATATTGGTTATCACCAAATACAAATAGCTCCTGAGGATTAAGAGAAAATAACTTTTACCATCCCTTATGGTACATTTGCTTTTAGAAGAATGCCCTTTAGTTTATGTAATGCACCTGCTACATTTCAAAGATGCATGATGACTATTTTTTGTGATTTAATTGAAAGAGGGATTGAAGCTTTTATGGATGATTTTTCAGTGTTTGGAAATTCATTTGACTTATGTTTATAAAATCTATCAAAAGTTCTTAAGCGCTATGAAAAAATAAATTTAGTCCTTAATTGGGAAAAATGTCAATTTATGGTAGAAGGAGGAATAGTTTTAGGACATCAAATTTCAGAAAATGATATGTAAGTAGACCCTGCGAAAATTCAAGTGATCGCTAATTTACCTCACCCAACAAGTGTGAAGGAAATAGGAGTTTTTTTAGGACATGCTGGATTCTATAGGCGATATATTAAAACTTTTCAAAAATTGTTAAGCCTCTATGTCANTTAATTGTAGAGATGACTACAAATAATTTTCATTGGCCTTCTGAAAGGGTAAATCTTAAGAAAGTAATCAATGTTCATGAAACTGATGCTCTAAATTGCAGCAATTTCAAGGAAGTTAGACCAATCTGGAATGAATTTTTTTCAACCAATTCTTATGATTGATGAGAATTCATTCGACTAAATAGTAGATTCTCAAGAATCATTAGAAAATTTGAATGTTATAAATAATAAGTAGAATAACTCATATTCAAATTATTATAACTCAGGCTGAAAGAACCATCCCAACTTCAATTAGAATAATACTACGGGTGGTAATAACCAGCAATGGGGGAATAATCAAGTAAATCTATTTGGAAACTGGAACAACCAAGAGAATAGTAATTATAGGCCTACTTACCCTCCAGATTTTAACAGTAATCCACAATTTAAGGAGAAGTTGTATTTAGAAGAAGTGGTGTTACAAATGGAAAATTAGTTACAAAGTCAAAGAGCTACAATTAGAAATATTGAGAATAATTGGGACAAATAGCAAATTCATTAAATAATAGATCCCAAGGAACACTTCCTAGTAATAAAGAAATAAATCCGAAAGACAAGAATAAAAAGCAAGTAAAAGCCGTTCAACTCAGAAGTGAAAGCGGATTGGAAGAGAGAGTTCAAAAAGAGACTGAAGTGGAGAGAGAAGAGATTGAAGAACCAAAAGAGGACGCTCCGAAAGGTTTAGAGAGACCTATTTCTCTACTTAAAGTTGATTTGGAAAAACCACCACCTCCATTTTATCAGAGGCTTTGACAATAAAGGTTGGATAAAATTTTTCAAAATTTCTAGAAATTTTTAAGAAGCTTACAATTAATATTCCATTTGCTGAAGCTCTAGAACAAATTCCAAGCTATGTGAATTTTATGAAGGATATTCTTAATAGAAAAAGAAAGTTTGAAGATAATGAAACTGTTGCACTTAGTGAGGAGTGTGATGCTATGATTCAGAAAAAGATTCCTAAGAAGATTAAAGATCTTGGTAGCTTCACAATTTCATGTGCAATAGGAAACAGATTTTATGGGAAATCTTTATGTGATTTAGGAGCAAGCATCAACCTTTTTTCGTTATCAATATTTAAAAGATTGGGATTAGGAGAAATAACCCTTTCTACTGTAACTCTACAATTAGCAGATCATTCAATAACATATTCTAAATGAGTTATAGAAGATGTCCTAGTGAAAGTGGATCAATTTATTTTTCCTGTTGATTTTATTGTGCTAAATATAGAGAAAGATAAGGAGATACCTATCATTTTGGGGAGACCTTTTCTAGCCATAGAAAGATTAATGATAGATGTGCAGAAAGGAGAATTAACTATGTGTGTCAACGATCAAATAGTTACATTTCATATTTCTAAATCAATGTAATACCCTGCAAAAGGTAAAGATGATGAATGCTATAAAATGGATGTTATAAGATACTTAAGTGAATGTCATTTCAAAATAACTTATGAAGAGAAATCTAAGATGAAAGAGTTAGAACACGAGCAAGAAGGGGAATTGAATCAATATAAAGNAGAAATACAACAATGTAGAAGTTATTAAAGAAATATCATATTAACCATAGAATTGCTACTACTTATCATCCCAAACAAGTGGTTTTGCTGAATTATCCAATCGTGAAATGAAAATAATATTGGAAAAATCTATAAATCTAAGTAAAATGGGTTGGTCAGTTAAACTTGACTATGCATTGTGGGCTTATAGGACTACATACAGAACTCCTATAGGAATGTTCCCATACAAACTAATATTTAGGAATGTGTGTCACTTACCAGTTGAACTTTAGCATAAAGCATATTAGGTTATTAAAGAATTTAATTACAATTTGAAAGATGCTGGTGAGAAAAGGTTATTGTAATTGAATGAGCTTGAAGAGATAAGGAATAAATCTTATGAAAGCGCTAAGATTTACAAAGAAAAGATGAAGATGTGGCATGATCGGAGGATTCTTACTAAAAATTTTTAGCCAGAGCAACAAGATTTTCTTTATAAAGCAAGATTAAGATTATTTCTAGACAAACTTAAGTCCAGATCAATTGGCCTATTTTTTGTGATGAAAGTTTATCCCTATGGAGCTGTCGATATTAAAGATCCTAAAACTGATAAAATATTGGTCATAGGTTGAAATCCTACTTTTTAAGTGACCAACCTAAATTAAATGATTTTCNACCATACCCATACAATATAAGTATAGTAATACTCTTACAAAAAGATACAAATAGACTCAATAAAATGTAAAATAAATTTAAAACATGCAGAAAAGAAGTAGCTAGAGACGAGTCAGTTTAGTATTGCCACTTCCTCTAGTTTTAGGAGCGGAACCATATAACAAACTTTGAAGAGTCGTGCCATTGCCAGGAGTCACCAAACTATCATCCATTAAGTTTCGAAGTTGGAGTGTGCCCTTAGCCATCTTCTTCCGTCGAGAAGTGTAAAACTACCATTCTTCATCTGAAGACTGACTCATGTGATCCTCAATCTGATTTGATGTTAGAACTGCAGTAGGAGGAAAGGTAGTCGTTGCGACTACGATAGGTTCAGTGTATGTGAAGTGTGAATTATTATCTCTGCACCTGATGCTTCCTGAATAGGAGCTGCAGGATTATTCTGATTTTCAGTTTTAACATTATTCGTTGTAGTATAGTCAGGAGGAGGGATCCCAGGGGTAGACTCCAGCTCCTGTCTTGTGGTGATTCCCTCCTTAGGTTGGCTCTCATCAGGTTTGCTGGGAGCGTGTTCAGGCACATGTGATGCACTAATAGTGTGTTCCTGCTTTTGACTATTGGTTCTCAACTATGGGTGCAATTTGAAACATTTCTTCTGCAGGTGTTTAAACTTCTTACAGTGCTTGCAGTAATATGATTTTTGTTCCATAATGATTTTTTGCCAATAACCATTGTGAGCAGATCCAAACCAGACTTCTTCTATATCTGGTAGTGTAATATCTCGTTCAATCAAAATCCTTACAATAGAGGGTCTTGAGAAATGAACTGTAGGTAAGTCTAACTGGAAAGGTTTTCCAAGGATAATTTCAATTGCTTATAAGATAGGGATGTCAAATAAATGAAGCTTGAGTTCAAGTAATGAGAACCAGATAGGTGCAATTAGGGGTTATTGAATGAGATCAAAATTAGGGGTCCATTTGAGGAATTTCATATGTTTGCCCTCAATTGTGATGAATTTGTTTGAGAAAATCCTCGTGTAATCTTCTTCTATGTTCAGCTGTATCATAATATGCCTTCCGTCGAAATGACCCACCTGCCAGCCCCCAATCAGTTTGAAATCTTCAAAAACCTTCTTGATGATCTCTATCTTAGGGCAACGTAATTGGAACTTTCCAACTAATGTAAATTTGTATTTTCCTGCACGAGTTGAAATTTCAGCGTCAGAGAAAAATTGCTATTTTGCCTGCATTTTTTTTCTACTTTTTTGATGAGATTGCAATCGCCATTTCTTGCAGTAGAATCATGGTAAATCTGCGGAAATACCGCACTATTTGCGAGATGAAAATGGGAGCTGCGTTTTTGAACCACTGTAGCAAAGGAGGGTTTGGCGGGGTTATCACCGGCGAGGGTGGCGACATAAAAAAGCCCTGAGGCCATTACCGCAGCCAGTGTCAACTTGCAGCAGGAAGAACAGTGAGAAGTAGCACGAATAGGGGCGTCGAGCGGCTCTGTCACAGACTCTGGCAAAAGCAGGACGCATGTGTCAAGCGGCTCTGTCGTAGGCGNAGAAATACAACAATGTAGAAGTTATTAAAGAAATATCATATTAACCATAGAATTGCTACTACTTATCATCCCCAAACAAGTGTTTTAGCTGAATTATCCAATCGTGAAATGAAAATAATATTGGAAAATCTATAAATCCAAGTAAAATGGGTTGGTCAGTTAAACTTGACTATGCATTGTGGGCTTATAGGACTACATACATAACTCTTATAGGAATGTTCCCATACAAACTAATATTTAGGAATGTGTGTCACTTACCAGTTGAACTTTAGCATAAAGCATATTAGGTTATTAAAGAATTTAATTATAATTTGAAAGGTGCTGGTGAGAAAAGCTAATTGTAATTGAATGAGCTTGAAGAGATAAGGAATAAATCTTATGAGAGTGCTAAGATTTACAAAGAAAAGATGAAGATGTGGCATGATCGGAGGATTCTTACTAAAAATTTTTAGCCAGGGCAACAAGATTTTCCTTATAAAGCAAGATTAAGATTATTTCTAGACAAACTTAAGTCCAGGTCAATTGGCCTATTTTTTGTGATGAAAGTTTATCCCTATGGAGCTGTCGATATTAAAGATCCTAACACTGATAAAATATTCAAAATGAATGGTCAAAGGTTGAAATCCTACTTTTTAAGTGACCAACCTAAATTAAATAATTTTTTGATGTCGAGTCAACCAGAATATGCACTGGTTACATCGTGCTAATGACGTTAAAGCAAGCGCTCTATGGGAGGCACCCCATAGTTATCTGTGTTTTTATTTTTATGTTGTTGTGTGTGATTTAGAAAATTCTGATAGTATTTTGACCATATATTGAGTTAGTGATTATTCTAAGACCTTTAAAGATGACTTAGACATGTTATAACGAATGTTTGGACATTTAGTTGAACTATGCTAAATTAAGCACTGGCGCTTAAGCGCCAAAATCTGATGCTTAAGCGCGTTAGTTAAAAAAAATGTGCGAATTTGGTTTCTAGAAGATTTAATCACTAATTAGTTAGCTTGGACTAGTGAGAACAGTTCTAGGACATGCCTAGGAGTTATCGGAAGAGTCCTAAGTCTATAAATAGAAGGGTTGTGTAAAGATTTTCACCACACCTCCATTTAAACCTGAGTTTTCAATAAAAGGAGAGAGTTTTTGAAAGATTTCATCTTGGGAGAGTTATTTGAAGAAGAAGAGGAATTTATGAGAAAGAATTTTATTAGTCAGAGTGCGCAAGAGATGTATAATAGTTTCCTCGCCATTAGTATCAAAGGAATAGTGGAGAAAATCCCTAAAATTGAGGCTAACGTGGCTTCAATTGAATCAAAAGTGATGAAATTTAACACACATCTGAATCATAGGGGATGACAACTTAAGATGCAATTTAGCTATACCATTTTTATAGAAGAAGCAGACAAGGCAATGTATCTGAAGAACAAGTGGATTGAAGAAGATTCAACCAGATTTGTTAATCATCATCCGTTCTTTCAGATATATGTTCCAAATGCTGAAGGAGAGACTAACGATAAGCCATAATTCATTCCATCAACTAGAGAATGGAATTAAGTTTGTGACTTAGTGTTTATATGTTTAGTGTTTGTTTAGGTTAAGTGTTTTAGTGTGTGTTTTATGTTATTAAGATCTAGTATTATGTTTAGGAATTTTCTGATCTGAAACTATTGGAATTGAGAATCTATGTATTTGAAAGTGTTTGTAATCGTTTGTGAATTAATATAAGTGTTTTGTTTGTGAGAAATTTTGTGTTATTTAGTGTTGAATCAAATTAGTTAAAGTTGGTGAATCTCGAGTAAGAGAAGAGATAAGAGGGGAGATAGTTATTACAGCTTTTTAAGACCATATAGGGTTGGTTGACTTAGGATATNTTTGCGGGAATACCGCACTATTTGCGAGATGAAAATGGGAGCTGCGTTTTTGAACCACTGTAGCAAAGGAGGATTTGGCGGGGTTATCACCGGCGTGGGTGGCGGCGTAAAAAAGCCCTGAGGCCATTACCACAGTCAGTGCCAACTTGCAGCAGGAAGAACAGTGAGAAGCAGCACGAATAGGGGTGTCGAGCGGCTCTGTCACAGACGCTGGCAGAAGCAGGACGCATGTGTCAAGCTGCTCTGTCGCAGGCANGCGAGCACTTGCACCTTCCCCCTAGGCTTGCTAGGTGGGAGGGTGTCATGGGCCAAAATGTTTAATATTCTAGTGTGGAACATTAAAGGAGTGGTGAACCCTCACTCCTTTAATCGTTTAAAGCATTTATGTAGGGTCCATAAACCTGACATTTTTTTTCGTTTGGAACCTCTTGTTTCGATCTATAAAGAGAATATCATTAAGAAATTCAAGGGTTACATGCATTTCTGTAATGTGATAACAAAATTTGACTCTTTTGGCGGAAAGATATCACTCTTAGCATCATTGATGATAATGTGCAATACGTTCTTATTCATTATCGATTGAACAATTATTTTTGTTGGGCTACTTTTATTTATGCCAGCTTTCTTTTAAGGGATAAACTTCTTCTTTGGCAACAACTTACTCATATGGGTGTTACTATTACTGAAAATTGGTTCGTAGTAGAGATTTAAATATGATTATTTCGCCATCCGAGAGATGGGGTGGTGCTAAGGTTGACACGAGTCTTTTCAACCGTTTCTATGAACATATTGAGGATGTTGGCCTTTATGATTTAAGCTATTCAAGTCCTCCTTACACTTTGCCGCGGGGTTTTCTTATGCAAAGATTGGATAGATTTCTGGGAAACTTAGCGTTTTTGGGTTACTACAACATTATTCATGTCAAACATCTTAATCGTTTTGCATCGGATCATAATCCCATTTTGCTTAGCTTGACTTTTCATTCCAAACCTTCTCGTTATCATTTTAAATTTCTCAATGTTTGGGCTTCTCATCCTACTTTTATTGATTTGATTAAGCAGACGTGGGTCTCTAGATGGAGTGGTAACCCTTGGTTCATTTTGTGGCAACTTCATAAGAATGTTGTTTCTCATTTAAAGAGATGGAACTTTGATACTTTTAGCAATGTTCACTCTATGATTTTGAAGGCCTAACAGGAGGTTGACTCTTTAGAAGCTCATGTGATTGACACTCCTGATTTTGTGGCCAAGTTAGCTGATGCTCATCACACTCTTTTGGAGGAAATCTCCATTGAAAGGATTTCCTTAGACAAAAAACTTGTGACAATCATTTCAAGAACGGTGACAGAAACACCAAGTACTTTCATGCTACTATCAAACACCGTCGTAACATAAATATCATTATTAAGATTGTCACTGAGGAGGGCTTTGTTCTCACCGTTACTGACCAGATTGGTTTCAATGCAGTTGATTATTTCTCTTCTCTCTATGTTGATACTCTACCTGTCACTGATATTCTTTCAGATTTGTTTGAGGATCAGAGAGACATGGTTTCCTCCCTCTCTGTCCGACCCCCCTACTGAGTTGGATATTTTTACTGCTCTTAAAGATATTAGCTCTCAGAAAGCTCCTGGCCCAGATGGTTTCACTTCCGCTTTTTATATTTCCTGCTGGAACATTATTAAGAACGAGGTGGTACTTGCTATTCAAAGTTTTTTTCAGGGTGATGATCCTGGAAAGTATTTCTCTGCTGCTCTGATTGTTCTCATCCCTAAATCAAATGAAAAATCTCATTGGAAGGACTTTCGACCCATCTTTCTAACTTCTGTTATATCTAAAATTATTAGTAAATTGATTGTGGCTTGTCTCCAACCTCACCTACCTTCCCTTATCTCCCCTCATCAGTCGGCCTTCATTAAAGGTCGTGATATTTCCGATAATATTCTCTTAGCACGGGAAATTTTGCAAGACCTTGATAAAAGGTTATCAAGTTAGACATCAAGAAATCCTTTGATACCATAAATTTGGATTTCATTATCAACGTTCTGAAAGCTAGGGGTTTCAATACCAGTTTTTGCACTTTGATTAAAAGATGGTTGGTTAACAACTTTTACTCTGTGTTAGTTAATGGAAACTCTTATGGCTTTTTCACTACATGTCATGACATTAACCAGGGAGACCCCCTTTCCCCTATTATTTTCATTTTAGCTTTTGACTATCTATCCAGGATGCTTAATCATTTTAAGTTTTCACATCCTCACGCATAGTTCTCTCACAAAGCGAAAATGATGGTCTCACACCTTGATTATGCAGATGACGTCATTCCTTTTGCTAATGTATCTAAACTCGCTATAAAACAAGTGATGGGGCTTTTACAAGATTTTCAGAATTGCTCTGGACTTCGCTTTAATTGTGACAAGTGTCAGATGTTTTTTGACAAACAGGTTAAGCAACATCTTATTCAACGGGGAGTTACATATAGTGGTTTTCATCATGCCTCCTCCCTCTTAAATATCTTGGGGTCAATTTGATAAGGGGAAGGAGGAAACAGATTCATATGGATGATGTTATAGATAAAATCAAATGTAAAATTAATGATTGGAGAAATGTTTTCCTTTCAACTGCGGCAGGATCTCTTTGTTTTCTAGTTTTCTTCAGAGTATTCCACTATATGCTTTGCAAGTGTTCAATCCAAAAAAAAGTGCTATTAATGAGATGGAGAGGTTTTTTAATAAATTCCTATAGGTGGAGAATGGTGCAAAGAAAATTTGGGGCACTTGACATAAAGTTTTAAGCCTAAAAAGGCTGGAGGGTTTGGTTTTAAGGCATTAAAACATATTGTGGAAGTAAACCTTTGCAAACTTTGGTTTAAATTCAGATTGGGCTCATCTCTTTGGGCTTTTTTTGCATCAAAAATATTGTGCTCAAACTCATCCTTCCTTGGTTTCGTGGAAGGTTGGTAATTCTCGTATTTGGAAAGCTGTGGTTAATGCTAGAACCACTGCTAATGATTGCATATTTTGGGGCATTGGTGATGGTAATATTTTTTTCTGGAATGATAATTGGGTGTTGTCACATAACTCTGATTATTCACACTCTCTTCATACTAATTTCTTATTGGTCTGTGATTTCTTTACTCATGATGGATGAGATTTCTCTAAATTGTGTTCTATTGTGGGGGAACAAAATGCAAAGCATATTTTTACTATTCCTATTACACCTACACGAAAGAATCTCCCCATGTGGAAAAGAAATAATTCTCAATCGGTTTGCAAACTTATTTATGACAATTTACATTCACATCGTGATTGGTTATGGGGAAAATGGATTTGGCATAAACTTGGCGATACTTCACTTCTTTAATACCTATTGATGATATTCTTAAGTTAAAAGGTTTAAAAATGGTCTCGAGATGTCATATGTGCAAAATAGAGGAGGTAGACATGAGACACATTTTCTTTGAATGTGCTTTCTCTTTAAGAGTATGGGATATGCTTGGTGCACATTTCGGTTTTTCTTGGATGCTTAGAGGCTCTTTAAGAAAATATTTATGGCAATGGAAAGATTTTGATATCTGTAAGGAGGGGTTTCCCCTTCCTTTACTAGTCCTTTGGTTCCTTTGGAACTCCAGAAAACAGTTTTAAATACCACACTTCTCCCCCCACTGCTTCTATGACTGTTGCTTATGTGATTACCTATTACAATAAAGTCTTAATGGCTGGTTCTACTCAGGTTCAGGTTTTAAAGCCCCCAGGCTCATTAGGTGGGCTCCCCCCTTACCGAGTTATGTTAAATTAAATGTGGATGGCTGTTGACATCCTGATTATGCTGCGGTTGGGGGAATATTTAGAGATTTTGAGGGTAGGTGTTTCCGTTTTTTAACCTTCCCTGTTGTTGCTGATAATCCATTGGAAATAGAATGTTAGGGGGTTTTTTTGGCATTAATGGTGGCTAATGTTTTCAATTTTCATAAATTAGAAGTGTAAATGGATTCTCAAATGCTCTATGATATTCTTTTGGGTACCTCTCCTCACCTCTGGGATATATTTTGCACTTTTAAACGTATTTTAATTTTTATGGCTGAAAAACATCTTGAGGTAAACTGGAAATTCATTTATAGAGAGGGCAACTCTCCTATTGATTGACTTTCCAAGCATGCAGGGGAGGTCTGTCACGTTGGTATCCACCCCCCCTGCTCCTCTTAGAAGACTCCTCATTGGGGATAGTTTAAATCAGCCTTATGTCCGTTTTTAATCATTTATGCTTATTCGCTCTAAGGAGGAGCTGCTTTCGGTTTGATGGCTGGGGTCTACATTTCTGTTCTTGCGGGTTTTATATTTTGCTTAGCAGGTTTTCATTTTGCTGCAGGTCGAGTTCAGTTTTCTGTTTCCCTGTTCCCGACTCCTGTTTACTGTTTTGATCTCACAGTTTTTGCTAGTTTTTCTTNTATACCTAAATTTGTGGCACTACTTAAAACAAATCTTGGCTAGAACGAATTTTGGAGTGTTAGTGCTCTCCACTTTTTCTCGAATATGAACTGCTTTTTTCTCAAGTGGAGTTGGCTTGGATGCTCCATTTGGCTTACACATGCTACTTGATCCAAGGGTAAAATTTCTATTGAACTTCTCTCTACATTTGAAGCTAGTATATGTACATCAAATATGCACCAATATGGTTATAGTTGTACAACAGTACTGATAGTTGGCTTCAGTTCTCTAAGATACCTCGACACTATATGCTCCTCTTCTCATAGCTTGACTCGGTGCTTGGAATTAGCTAAGATAGGTACAGATGGTCGGACATTGAGAATTAAGATTTTCATATTTGTTTTCTCTATAACTAACTATTAACAATTGAAAGTCACTAATTGAATTAATTTAAAGCAATAAAATTAAATTTATCTCATTAGATGTTCTCCGCATCTTCTATAAAAGTATCTTTTTTATTGTTCATCTTTAAATAAATTACTTATAATTGAAAAGTTAGTTTTAAATAAAAGTGAACAAAATAAAGCTAGTGAATATTAACATTCTTAAACTATATTAATACAAGAGAAAAAAATAATATGCATGCCGGTTAAACTTTTAATAAATCAATATAAATATTTGATATTTTAAGAATATGATGTTATTCAATGAATCTTACTATATTAATAACATATCCATATCATTCTATATCTATACGACCATCACATGAACATTATCTAAAAATTGTACTAATTAAACTTCAATACTAATATCCTTTTTAATTTATGTGCTCGGGTATCTTAGAGTTATTTTGCTAGTACAATAAAGGGGTGGCTTCATAATGT
>JXCR01147016.1:30742-44591 GCA_002079205.1 Phalaenopsis hybrid cultivar | reverse complement strand
CCAAAGTTGTATTGTTACTATTAGAGAATATGAAGGAGGCATGAACGTAGTTTTTTATTCGGACAATAAAGACAAATCATTAATAGCCAAATTCACTGTGGCGTACATAAAAATGCTAAAATTATTGTATGACAAAGTGACGCATACATTTACAGGTGATACTTCTTCTACAATGAAAAGGAATGGGAAATAATGGAAAACAATAAACATGACACATAATATAAAAAGGGGAATAACTAAGCAAATTGAGGATGCCTATAAGTCCTGCAGATCTTCAAAAGTTGAATCCTACTTTCAGTAAAAAAAACTACTTAAGATGGATGTGTGGTTAATGAGTCTCAAAGCCTGCCTGAATAGTCTAAAATTGAGAGCATTTTTATGCATGTGATTAACTGATTGAGGGGTTGTTTGGTTGGAAGATTTAGTTTACTATAATTCTTTTGCAGGGACTTGTGTTTGGCATGAAAATACAAATATAATGTAAAATATGAATGAATTTGAAATTTATACCATAGTTCATTTTGACCGAATTTCGAATTCGACCAATTTTGATAGAATTTAAGATATACATATCGCTCGNATGAAAATACAAATATAATGTAAAATATGAATGAATTTGAAATTTATACCATAGTTCATTTTGACCGAATTTTGAATTCGACCAATTTTGATAGAATTTAAGATATACATATCGCTCATTTCCATCGTATGCTTGTCTCCGCTGATTGCTTTTTGTAACCCGTTGCGGCCGCCTCCTGATCGCCATTGCCGTAATCCACTCACCGCATTCTGCTTGCCCCAGCCCGCTTGCTGCGGTTAGCCTTTTAATGTCCTACCACCAGCCGCTGCTGTCGCCTGCCCGTTGCCATTGCCCGCTGCCACTGTTGTCGCCTGGCATTGCCCGCTGCCGCTGCTGTCGTTGCTGTCGCTTGCCATTGCCCGCTACTGACGCCCTCCACCNATACTTACAGATTTGTTCCATTGTCTGTAGCCACTCAATAAACTCATCCGGATCCATGGAACCGTCAAAATCTAAAAGTGAATCTTCACTCAATTATTCTATTTTCTCCTTGGGTATTTCATGTCAAATCATTGGAATATTTGTTGTTTTTCACTAGAAATTTTCTGATATACGTCACTGTTGAGATTACCATTTCGATCCAGTTAGGCTATAAATGCACCACCCCAGAGAAATTAAATGATGTAGCACTCCAACAAAAAATAGGGAAAATGAAATCTCCCATTAACAGAAAATCAAACAAAACTCTACATAGCCAGTTTCTAAGCAACATTCTTACACTAAGGCATCATTAATTAATCCCTAATTCTAGTTAGACGAAGGGTCCCACATGGCTAAAACAACCAAGTGGTAAGATAATCCTCTCTTGGGATTGTAGCGGAACTGGACTTCATCCCATTTTGTTCCCAAAATTGTTGGATTGTGAGATGCGGAATGCGAGTGCTCTTGCATTACTAAGGATGAGGATAAAGAAAATGCCTTATGCTATGTTAGCTGTCATTTTATTTTAGTTGAGTTGAAATACCTACCAATCGAAAAATATAGTTTGGCATTAATATTCATAGTTTAGATGTTGAGACATTATATGTTGTTTCATCATTTGAACGAAATCTAGGGTATATCCATTATAATATTTGATGATTCGCTTTATTTTAGCTGGGTGTTTAACCAAGTGTGCTATGAAAGTACTACAGTTTAATATTTTATATATTGCCCAATGAGCTGTCAAGGGAGAAACTCCAGCTAATTTATTAGCAGCTCACTTGGTGCCACCTGTTTCTTTTGCTAATTCTTCTCTTTATTATAATTTTCCAGATGAGCAGATAGCTATCATTGATCTCCAAACATGAGAGTTGTATTTTAATGGAACATTTTCATTAAAACAAGACCCAACTCAACCATTCCATAAAATCAAAGTCGGTATTGGTTTAATTTTTGTATTCCTTGAAGATGGTATTATTCATTATTTTTATAATTTGATAGAGCCACACACCAATATCACGGCAAAATACGAAGCTTTAATTTTATATTTGGAAATCACAATTCTTTTGAGTATAAAGAAAAATTAAGTATTATCGTGATTCTCAAATTGTGATTAGTAAGGTGATGGGCATATAAATCCTTGAGCCTGACCTTTTACCTTATCATAGTCGAGTTATTATTTTTTTGTTGAAACATATTCCTGATGTGATATTAATAAAATTATTGTATACTAGCAAAACACGTGCTGTTGTTAAGTTAGTTACGGAGTTGTCTAATTCAAATGGAGATTCTGTAATAGTGGTGTTCCAAAATTGAAGGATCCTGTAATACCCTTTTTTTTTTATTAATGTCTAAATATAAAGAATACTTAAATTGACTACATTCCATTTTTTTCACCCCATGAAATTGAATTAAAGCTATTACATCTGAGGGAAAAGTATCCATCAATAGAGAGATGAAATTATCTACGAATAGAAANTAAAGGAAGAAATCACACTTCTCCGTGAATTCTTGTGGGTACCTCTAGAACCGTCTCTCATAGCTATATGCCTGGCGTGACGTCAGTAGGGAAGTTTGAAGTTTGGAGTGGTAGAATAATTGTCGGAAAGTCCTTGAAATCATGGCTCATCTTTCTTGAATGCTACCAAAGACAATCTATTAGTCACAACACAAGTTGAAATTGCTAAAAAAAGTAATTATTTCTAGTTTTTTTTGGGCGCGAGGTCTCAATGAGCTCAACATACTAATCAACGAATCTGTCACTTTAAAAAGACAACAAACCTTTTAAAAATTAGTTCTTGGTTGTCTTTAACACACGTTAAATTAAGCTTGTGTGTGTCACATATGCATATCACCAAAAGGGCCATCCAGAAGATCCTCAAAAACTATATTGCCGAAAAGAAGAGAGTAACTTGGGTTACCTGTTTTAGGTTCTCACATGTGACATCAACCAAGAATGACTAACATGCTATCCAGAAAAACCTATAAGGTCAAACGTCTTATCATGGACATCTCAGCCACACCAAAAGGAAAACAAGTTAAATGCAAATGAACAAAGAACACATTCAAATAGCGTAAAAAACTCAAACAGTCAGTATCAAATATACAAAGAATGAAAATAAACAAGAACTATACAACATAAACAAGTAGAAATTGATAGAAGTAAGTAATTAAAATTTTTGCAAACGTGAGGTCTTAGAGAACTCAGTATACCGACCAACTAATTTGTCACTAAGAATCTGTCACAATAAGAAGACAGTAGATCTTGTACAGAAAATGTTTTTGGTTGCCTTTAACCACTAATACCATACTCGTGTCTGTCACATATGTATATCACCAAAATAGGCCTTCGACAAGAATCTCAAAACCGTTGCATCGAAAAGAAAAGAGGAAGTTGGTTGCCTTCATTAGGATTTTACATGCGGCACCAACCATGAACGACTTCCAGAGCATTCAGAAGAACACATAAGGTCGAACGTCTCATCATACACCCATCAAACCCACAAAAACAAAAATAAATGAAATGCAAATTGAAAAAAAAAACATACAAATAGCGTAAAAAGTCTAAACAATCAACATCAATTATAAAAGAAAAAAACTAAACAAAAACTGCNCTTCCTTGCTCGCTGATGCCGCCTGCTTGCCAACATCCACTCGCCGCTCATCTGCCTCTTGTTTTCACCGCCCTCCCGCGACCACCAACCCACCGTTGGACACTCATCTCCCGCTTGCTGCATCCGTCCTCTTACTGCCCATCGTTTCCTGCCCCCAGCTTGTTACGGTCGCCGCTCATTGCCCATCACAAACTGCAGCTTGCCGCCTCTGCTTCGTGCCACTCATCGCCCGCCCTGCCCTCGCCGGCCACCTCCACCTCCAACCTTTGCTCGCTTGCCTTCGTCGACCTCCCTTCATCACTGCAGCCGCCAACCTTTTGCCTACTGCCGCTACATTAATTAGTTTGAGAAATTAGGAAAACTTTGACGAATTAAAATGTTCCCAAGTTTATCATCTCTCAAATTTCAACCGAATTAATTTTATAAAATTCTATGCCTTAAAACGATCAATTTGATATGTAATACTATATATAAATTATGAATAGATTGTGAGATATAAATCTTGAAAGTTATAGCTTTAATTAAACCTATATAACTCTTAATTACCCCTCCCTTGTGCCTTATTACTGTTCCCTCCGACTTACCCACACGATAATTACCTCTGTTTGGCGTCGAATGTGGGGATCCTCTCCAGAGCCTTCAATTCATTTCCCTGCTTTCGATTTGATCACATAAATCCTTTCCTGATCTTCCTCTCCTGAGTGTTTAGCGCCCGGTCACAACAGTCGCAGTTGTGCATGGTAACTTTGGTCACNAATTACCTCTGTTTGGCGTCGAATGTGGGGATCCTCTCCAGAGCCTTCAATTCATTTCCCTGCTTTCGATTTCATCACATAAATCCTTTCCCGATCTTCCTCTCCTGAGTGTTTAGTGCCCGGTCACAACAGTCGCGGTTGTGCATGGTAACTTTGGTCATGACAATGCACGCAGGGGAGGCGAGCGGTTCGTTGAGAACCACAATTCTCTGTTTAAACTTCAATGATGAATTTGGTGAGTACAAAACANCGAGCGGTTCGTTGAGAACCACAATTCTCTGTTTAAACTTCAATGATGAATTTGGTGAGTACAAAACACTTTTTCACGCTATTTCATATATTCCTTCCCTTCCTCACACTTCCTTTTTGAGATATGCCTCGACTTGTGCATCTTTTTTGTTTCTAGTCGTCGTAGCGGAGACGAGGTTGCTTTGAAAGCAACGAAATCGATTTAGGATTTTTGTAAGGGTTCAACGAGAAATTAATAAGGTGAACGGTGGAGTGAGCTAAGATAGGAAGAGGGATGAAGATTAGGCAATTTCAGAGAATTGCTGATTAGCGGGAAGCTTTTTAGAGTATGTTTTCGCAAATTTGTTATGTTTTGGTTAAATCATGAATTTACGAATTCCAGATTTTTTACCCGGGGCTACGAGCTCGAGGCAAGTTTATGGAAATTGCTCGAATCTTAAAATATGATTTTTGTTCTATAAGTTATTAATGTCAATATAAAGGTTACGACGATGCTTGCTAAGTACCGAAGATTGAGGGTTTGTTTGGGGCTGCTGCAGCTTATAAATAAGTTGCTGCGCAGAAACTGCTGTGGATAAGCTGACTGACAATTTGCTTTTCGCTGTTTGAAAATAACTGTGCGATAGCTGTTTCTAGATAAACTACCGTGTAGTAATGTTGTTTGTAACGAAACTGTCATAACAATATATTTGATTTTTAAGCAAAAATCCACTTCAGAATAGTGCTGAAAATAAAATATACAACCCACTTAACAATGAGTATCAAANGTTTGGGGCTGCTGCAGCTTATAAATAAGTTGCTGCGCAGAAACTGCTGTGGATAAGCTGACTGACAATTTGTTTTTTGCTGTTTGAAAATAACTGTGCGATAGCTGTTTCTAGATAAACCACCGTATAGTAATGTTGTTTGTAACGAAACTGTCATAACAATATATTTGATTTTTAAGCAAAAATCCATTTCAGAATAGTACTAAAAATAAAATATACACCCCACTTAACAATGAATATCAAGATTGCTAAAAAAATATTAAAATTATATTTAGTAATTAATGATGTTATTTTTAAAATGCAGACGACGTATATAACGAGCTACACCTTTCTCCAGTGATGCAATCTATTCTCGATCACTGTTGGCAGTGGAATTTGACAGACTGTTTGCCTAAAGGAAGAAATCACACTTCTCCGTGAATTCTTGTGGGTACCTCTAGAACCGTCTCTCATAGCTATATGCCTGGCGTGACGTCAGTAGGGAAGTTTGAAGTTTGGAATGGCAAAATAATTGTCGGGAAGTCCTTGAAATCATGGCTCACCTTTCTTGAATGCTACCAAAGACAATCTATTAGTCACAACACAAGTTGAAATTGCTAAAAAAGTAATTATTTCCAGTTTTTTTTGGGCGCGAGGTCTCAATGAGCTCAACATACCAATCAACGAATCTGTCACTTTAAAAAGACAACAGACCTTTTAAAAAATAGTTCTTGGTTTTTTTTAACACACGTTAAATTAAGCTTGTGTGTGTCACATATGCATATCACCAAAAGGGCCATCTAGAAGATCCTCAAAAACTATATTGCCGAAAAGAAGAGAGTAACTTGGGTTATCTGTTTTAGGTTCTCACATGTGACATCAACCAAGAACGACTAACATGCTATCCAGAAAAACCTATAAGGTCAAACGTCTTATCATGGACATCTCAGCCACACCAAAAGGAAAACAAGTTAAATGCAAATGAACAAAGAACACATTCAAATAGCGTAAAAAACTTAAACAGTCAGTATCAAATATACAAAGAATGAAAATAAACAAGAACTGTACAAAATAAACAAGTAGAAATTGATAGAAGCAAGTAATTAGAATTTTTTGCAAACGTGAGGTCTTAGAGAACTCAGTATACCGACCAACTAATTTGTCACTAAGAATCTGTCACAATAAGAAGACAGTAGATCTTGTCAAGAAAATGTTTTTGGTTGCCTTTAACCACTAATACGATACTCGTGTCTGTCACATATGTATATCATCAAAATAGGCCTTCGACAAGAATCTCAAAACCGCTGCACCGAAAAGAAAAGAGGAAGTTGGTTGCCTTCATTAGGATTTTACATGCGGCACCAACCATGAACGACTTCCAGAGCATTCAGAAGAACACATAAGGTCGAACGTCTCATCATACACCCATCAAACCCACAAAAACAAAAATAAATGAAATGAAAATTGAAAAAAAAAAACATACAAATAGCGTAAAAAGTCAACAATCAACATGAAATATAAAAGAAAAAAACTAAACAAAAACTGAATAAAATACAAACAATACTGAATAAAGTACAAATAATAAATAATAAATACTCCAATCAACCTCCTACTATGACATTAGTAATTTGTTTCCCCAGCTCTGTCATCTGACTTGCACCTTTTCGTTTGCATTACATGTGGTGGATGCATCATTCTCATGTTGTGACAGAGAATGCCAATACGATGCTCAAATGCTTTGTCATGTATATGTCATGATCCTCATCTGCTCGGTGTAAGTCGATGTTGCGGGAAGAATTTAGCCGAATAAAATTGTGGAGCGCCATTGTGGTAATCATAATATGCATCTGTTTGGTAAACAGGTAAGAACATCGGTATATCCCATTTCTTCTTCCAAACACTGAAAGTACTCTCAATGACACCGCGTGAGGCGGAATGACTTTTAGTGATCCTTTCTTTTTTGCCTCGGTTTATTGCTTGCTCGCTTAAAGTCAGGTTAGTGGTATCTCGTATCAAGATAGGACTTGAGATACCCACACTGCAACGAATATCCAACATCAACTAAGTAGTATTTACCTGATATGCAGTGCATAGTTAGTTGTGAGGTAGTTATTTTACAAGAGTAGTTGAGTCTCAAGCGTACCTACAGGTGGATGTGGGAAGTTGTACTTATTATTTCGTGTTGCAATTTTGAAAATTCTACTATCATGCGCATTGCCCTTTCAACCAATCATGTTGAAGTCGCACAACCATATTATTTGCGTTGGGGACCCGCAATGGCTGATGAATGCGATATTCTCATTATTTAGAATACGTGCATCAACGTGCGTTCCATCGATTGTTTCAATACTGTTATTGAAAGGTGACGATGTGTTAGGTGATAACGTAGTTTTTTTGTTAATTGAATGTAATAAATTCAGGATATTATCATAAAGAATGACATGTCTCGTGAAATCTTTATGGTGTCCGTTCGAACGTTGGATTTATTGTTTTTATGACTTGTGCTGAAAAACTCACAAGTGCATTTAACCCCACTGGGAAGCATCTGCATATTTGCCTCAGAGGAGTGTGAAAATCGCTCCATTGTTCCTTGCATTGATTCATTCTGGGATAATATGTAGAGGATTATCGCCAACACGTCTTGCAAAGTCGTCCTTGAAGAGCCATGAAAGCCATGATTCCTGTGTACTTATTTCAACAGATTGTTGAATATTGCTTGTGTCATGCGAAATTTATTGCTTAATCTTGTTGGGTAGCCCGTAAGCAACTTCTAAACCCATTTTTCCTCAACATATGAAGAGATCATGCAGGGAGAGTGATCAATATAGGAGTTGTAATACTCGTACATCACGCATATGATAGCCATAACTCTCTTTCTACGTCTTTCTCTTATTGCATCCATATATATAAGTATCCTATTGGCAGGCACAGAAGCATCAATAAATTAGCTACAATTACATTGACTACGAACATAAAAAAAATATAAGCATCGCTGAATAAAAAAATCACCAAACAGTTGTAATTTCCATAGCAAAATAAAAAACAATACAGAGACAAGTATACCAAGTGAATGTAACTAAGGAAAAATCTCTCAAATTTTCATACGATCATAAAAATGTCATAGGTACACTACCCTATGGTCTTCGGGAATCTTCACGAAAAAAATTTCAATAGGTTGGTTCTTCAGGCAACTATACCTCAAAAGAGTACAGCGGCAAATCTTTTAAAATTACCCTACTTGCATTTAGAATTTGCACGATCTGGTCGATAGAATTTGCTTGAGATGTTTGTGGTTCACCACTGCAAGAAGCCACTGGTTGTGATATCTGATTTTTAAAAGAAGCATCCCAACTTTCCTTTTTTTTCTCATTCCGACGTTTAGAACGGCAGGTGGACTCGACTTCATGGAGGTCCGGGCTGGGGACTTTGGTGGAATCACCTGATTAGTCGAATCCCAAGTTCCCGGTGGTGCCACCAAATTCTTTCTCACTTTGGGGCACGTGCATGGTTGTTCGTATCAATGAGACCCCAAACATTCGATCCAACTTCTTTTCAAACTTAGGATCAAGTCCACAGATTTTAAATTTCTTTGCAGCTGGCACCACCTACAAATTCATAACGTCAACTTCAATTTTAAAACAAAATGAAATTGACCAAATTAGAGGAAATGTCAAAAATGCTTATCGAAAGTCTTTCGGCCTATCACTCCTCAGGAGCTTCAATAGTTCGCTTCATCGGATCCCAACCCAGACCCGTTGATCCTCGTTTCAATTGCTTTCAAATTTTTCAATCCTTCTTGAGTTTATCCCACTTGTTCTTCAATTACATCCCGTCGTACTCTCAGCTTGTAATTTTCTTAATTTTTTTGATAATATTTAGCCACTCTTCCTTGTTGACATAGGTAGTAGGTTTATTTCCCAGATAGATCTCCTTAAGGCAAAGGTCGCAGAATCATTTTTTTTTCTATGTCCCACATTGTGGGTGTTCAAGCCTCTTTGGNATCCTTCTTGAGTTTATCCCACTTGTTCTTCAATTACATCCCGTCGTACTCTCAGCTTGTAATTTTCTTAATGTTTTTGATAATATTTAGCCACTCTTCCTTGTTAACATAGGTAGTAGGTTTATTTTCCAGATAGATCTCCTTAAGGCAAAGGTCGCAGAATCATAATTTTTTCTATGTCCCACATTGTGGGTGTTCAAGCCTCTTTGATCTTAGCCATTGTTTTACTATGATAAAAAAAAGAAACTTACATAAATAAAAATGCAACAAAATATGCACTGACAACAATCAAACAGCCAAACCACAAGCCACAGCAGAACCACCCCAAGCCACAACCCAAATCCATCACCCCAAGCCACAACCCAAATCCATCACCTCAAGCCACAGCCAATACCTCAAGCCACAGCGACCACGGTGGGGAGGTTAGGGCAGACGACGAACGCAAAGAACAGAACCAAATCGCGAAGGGCAATGGAGTAATTTTTAAGAGGCGAAACGTGAGCTGAACACCCTATGCTGCGGGCGAAACGAGCTCCCAAACGACCTGGAGCTGCAGCGTGAACTCGCACCACGGGCGAAACGCGCCCCCAAACGGGGCATGAGATTCTACTGTGACAATTGAGATGAGCAATTACATTTTTAAGTTTCAATAATCTTCTTTGCTTAAATGTATGTTTGATTTTATGTATGCTCATGCTAAGTTATATTTAAAATTACAATAAATTCTTCATATTGTTACATAGAAATATATGCATAGTATGCATGATAGAAAATATATGAAAGATACGCATGCTATGCATGATAACATGCTACGCATGATAAACATGATAAGAAAGAATGATATGAAAGATATGTATGATATAAAATATATATGAGATAAGGGATATATATGATAGAAGAGATATGCATGATAGAAGAGATATGCATGATAGAAAAGATGTATGATATGAAAGCTATGCATCATGAATATTTGCATATTAGAGTAAGTATGCATGCTAGTAGATGCATGAAAATATCTCAGAATTGTTTTTGTTATGAAGAATGAAATAATTTAAATATGAATATTCAATGCACGTTCAGAGGACGAGTTCACCTTCTAATGGTACAGGCAGGGGACACCAGTGTATTCGCACACATTTAGATTTTTCTACTACTTTAGACAATTGTAATGGTTGGATCACTAACCGCTGCGCCGACGGGATAATAATGGTCAGGGGCGAGTAGGCAGAACTTACCACCCAGACAATTGTGATATTTAAATCGCCAACTATTGTGCCAATGAAATAGTATAGGTTAGGGGTAGGTTAGAGCCCTTTTAGGCCAGACAATTGTGATGTTTAGATCGCGAACCGCTGTGCCGATGAGAAAATATTGATCAGAATGTTTTAGACTTGACGGTGATCTTCAAGCAGACAAATGCATAGGTAAAGATTATAAAGTAAAAGTAAAATTAGAAGTAATATGTGTAAAAGTTTGGACTATTTTTGTTGAGTAAAGGTTATTGATACATGCATTAGTATATTTAAAGATTTCTTATAGAGATATGAAAGATTAACATATTTCAAGATTTTTTATAAATATATGAAAGTCCAACATGCATATTGATTTTTTTTTCTTGGGTTACTGTAATTTAGAAGCATGATTACTCATGTGTTAGATGTAAATAACTCGTTATGTTGTTTGAATATTCTTTTTGATTTTAAGCATTTGAACAAGGCGAATAGAAAATGAGCAAATGTGTATAGAGATGAGTACAACAACCAGAAATGTACAAATTTCTACTTGTTACTTTTAATTGCTTTTTTTAGTCATTCTTTTATGAATGTTTGAATATTAATTGTTAATGATAGAATTAGTATAGCAGAGATTTGATTTCTATCATTTGATCGTCTGTTTCAATCTTAATTAATTTCAAGCCCCGAGCTAGGTCATGACAGCCGCTCAACTCTAGCCCACCGTCGCCGCTGAACGTTGTTCACCACGCGCCAGTAATACTTTAGATATTTTGAAATACATTGTTTACATTCTACTTCAAATCTAAAAAAAAAAGTTCTATATTTATTCTAAAATGAACCAAACAACTCCAAGATATTTCAAATACAATACATAACTTTTTTATTACATTCATTCNTACACTTCGTTGCTTATTCAGCAAAGGAAACGGCTGCTGATGCCCTTGCAATGCATTTCTATAACATTCTGCTGGAGAATGTAATCGATTATCAGGCATGATTACTCTTTTAGGTTACCTGCATTAATTCTTCTGCTTAAACTTAAGTTTTTGTTCATCTATATGATATTATTTATAATAGTTAAAGTAACAATTATAATTGAAGGTCTTACTCTTCCGACAAACTCGGTCTTTTATCATTATTGACCATCACCATGAATTNCGAGTTCACCTTCTAATGGTACAGGCAGGGGACACCAGTGTATTCGCACACATTTAGATTTTTCTACTACTTCAGACAATTGTAATGGTTGAATCACTAACCGCTGCACCGACGGGATAATAATTGTCAGGGGCGAGTAGGCAGAGCTTACCACCCCAGACAATTGTGATATTTAAATCGCCAACTATTGTGCCAATGAAATAATATAGGTTAGGGGTAGGTTAGAGCCCTTTTAGGCCAGACAATTGTGATGTTTAGATCGCTAACCACTGTGCCGATGAGAAAATATTGATAAGAAATGTTTTAGACTATTGACAGTGATCTTCAAGCAGACAAATGCATAGGTAAAGATTATAAAGTAAAAGTAAAATTAGAAGTAATATGTGTAAAAGTTTGGAGTATTTTTATTGAGTAAAGGTTATTGATACATGCATTAGTATATTTAAAGATTTCTTAAAGAGATATGAAAGATTAACATATTTCATGATTTTTTATAAATATATGAAAGTCTAACATGCATTTTGATTTTTTTTTCTTGGGTTACTGTAATTTAGAAGCATGATTACTCATGTATTAGATGTAAATAACTCGTTATGTTGTTTGAATATTCTTTTTGATTTTAAGCATTTGAACAAGGCGAATAGAAAATGAGCAAATGTGTATAGAGATGAGTACAACAACCAGAAATGTACAAATTTCTACTTGTTACTTTTAATTGCTTTTTTTAGTCATTCTTTTATGAATGTTTGAATATTAATTGTTAATGATAGAATTAGTATAACAGAGATTTGATTTCTACCATTTGATCGTCAGTTTCAATCTTAATTAATTTCAAGCCTCGAGTAGGTCATGACAACCGCTCACCTCTAGCCCACCGTCGCCGCTGAACGTTGTTCACCACCCGCCAGTAATACTTTAGATATTTTGAAATACATTGTTTACAATCTACTTCAAATCTAAAAAAAAAAGTTCTATATTTATTCGAAAATGAACCAAACAACTCCAAGACATTTCAAATACAATACATAACTTTTGTATTACATTCATTCTACACTTCGTTGCTTATTCAGCAAAGGAAACGGCTGCTGATGCCCTTGCAATGCATTTCTATAACATTCTGCTGGAGAATGTAATCGATTATCAGGCATGATTACTCTTTTAGGTTACCTGCATTAATTCTTCTGCTTAAACTTAAGTTTTTCTTCATCTTTATGATATTATTTATAATAGTTAAAGTAACAATTATGATTGAAGGTCTTACTCTTCCGACAAACTCGGTCTTTTATCATCATTGACCATCGCCATGAATCTTTTTGAGTTGCTTCACTACCTTATTGTCAATCTCTTAAAGTATGCGCCGGGTGTTGCAAGCATTTATAAATTGCTGCTTACCAATATAATCCGTCACAGAGATGTATGAAATTAGGCAACTAGCAATGTTTTAATTGATTGATTTTCTATTCAACGATGCATATCTCATAAATGAATTTCCCGTGTCATCTATTGGCTGCTCCGATATTTGAGGGCATTTTAAGCAGATTACAGTATTAGCTTAATTGTAATATATCTAAAAGCATATTTTTTTGCTTTGTCATTAAAGGGTGTAGAGTTTGAAAAACTCAGTAGTAAGACGTCCGCATAGTGCCACACCACCTTACCTTACTTTCTACTCTTCACCCATGAATAATGATAAAAGGTGAACATTGAGAAAAAATGATTCGTGAGTAGTTGTCAGACTTTATCTTTTTACATGGAAGAGCTGTGTATCCTTTCCAAGTTACATAATGACTGTTTATAATACTTTCTTGACGGAAGGTCATTATGCTTTGTTTTTTAAGCAGATTTATAATTTTCATATTGTAGAGTCCAAGCTGATCAGCGTGCTGGCCGAGCTGGAAGAACTCGTCCGGGGAAGTGTTATAGATTGTACCCCTCCAAAGTCTATCATGAAGAGTTCCTTGATGCTACGGTTCCTGAAATCCAGAGGTCATCTTTGGCAGGAAGTGTTTTATACCTGAAATCACTTAATCTTCCCGACATCGATATCTTGAACTTTGATTTTCTTGATCCTCCTTCACGTAAGCTCCAAAC
>JXCR01147016.1:0-13485 GCA_002079205.1 Phalaenopsis hybrid cultivar | reverse complement strand
GAAGAAGAAGAAGAAGAAGAAGAAGGAAGGCTGGTGCCTAACCCTAGTAGCAAAATCAATTGCATAAAGGAACACTTACGTGCCTAGGGCAAAAAGACACATTTCTGGCAGCTCTGGTGCGAGTTCGAGCAGTTTCAAGGTGGAAGGCGGACGGAGGAGTTGAAGGAATGAGACATTTCGTGTGGGATTAAATGTGCCCTAGCGTATCGGTCGAGATGAAGGATGAGAAAGGAAGAAGAAATGGGAGGAAGGGGAGAAGTCGCCACTTACATGTGTGGGAGGATTTGACTGTTGCATAGCCTAAGGAGGAAACTCTAGTTGAGGAAAGAGGAAGTACCGCGACTTCGAGGATGATCCTCGTGTGCGACGTCTCCATCAAAACCAATGCCCAACAAACTTTGTAGTGTGCGTACAGGTGAGCTAATGCGAAAAAGGAAGAAGTGTAGGAGGAGGCCTGGGGTTCGCGTTGAAGTCAAGTTGTGAGAACATCATGCCTATCGTGATTGTGTGGCTTTTCTTCATGGTTCGAGGACCCTTATGAACGAAAAGGTAGGGTGTTATAGGTGAGCCTCATCTCTCTGCAAGATAGAGCTTTTAGAGTGTGTTTTATATTTGTCAAGAAGAAAGCAAAAGTTCGTCCAACACAAAATATGGAGTGGAAACATCATGGTGATTTGGCTAGGGTAACCGTTAGCACAGAGATCAATCACCACACCACCAATATCATACATGAAACGACATGAGAGTGCACATTCAACACACACTCACAATGCCTATTTTTTCTTACAACCAATACAACCACAAGATAACTTGCACTAACTTAAACATCCAAAGCTGCTGGTAGGAATGGGGGACTAAGGGATGAAGTGTCTTTGTTTGTCTCATAAGTGAGATTATCTAAATGTACTTCTATCTAATTTATAATCACAACCTAATTTGCACTATTTTCTTCCGCCGCAGTTCTTTCTTCCTTCTTATGTTGATTCCAGCATGAATGAACCAGGAGTCATAATACTTGATGGTTATTTCGCCAGGAGGTGGGAGCAATTGGAGTGTAATAATGTCAACTGCTGCCTAGATTGCATATCTTTCCTATGGGCTAATAGGAATGCTGAGAACTTGGCCTGCGATTGAAAGCATTGGAAAAAGGGTTGTATCTAGTGAGGTTGTTTTGAGATCCTTACATACGGATACACGAGTAGGGTTCATAGCTCTTAGTTGGCTGGTTGACGAAAAGGGATACAATTTTTGGGATAGATTCCATTCCATTCACACTTCTTAAAATTGAGTGAATAGATGGGATGTTTATTTCCAATTACTTCATTCCCACTCCATTTCAATGACTTCTCTGCTTCCATCTCATTCTCTTGTCACATAAGGGAAGCTGCGTATCTCAAAACTCTTAGCTTAGATGATGAAGCAAGTGATTCAATGGAGTAAAGGTGTGTTCCAATCCTTTTGCATCCTGAAGAAGTAAATGCTCAACTCCCAATGCTGGTCAAGCGCCTCTGGAACCTGTAGCGGNATCTCATTCTCTTGTCACATAAGGGAAGCTGCGTATCTCAAAACTCTTAGCTTAGATGATGAAGCAAGTGATCCAATGGAGTAAAGGTGTGTTCCAATCCTTTCCATCCTGAAGAAGTAAATGCTCAACTCCCAATGCTGGTCAAGCGCCTCTGGAACCTGTAGCGAATTTCAAAAAGAACGATAGAAAGCTCTAACAAAGCAAGCCATGAAGAGGGAATCGAGCAAGCAAGCTACCGCAACATCCAAAAACGAGCAAACGTAGACAACAAAGAAATTCCAGCCTTAAGGCCCCTTGAATAAGGGGCGCTGTTTGTAGCCCTGTAATCTTGTTTTTTTTTTTTTTTAAGTGCTGATGTAACTACACTTGAAAGAGAATAAAGCATCAAAGAGCTAGAATGTGTTCACTGATGGTACTAGACATGCAAACGGTTACTAGTCATGGATCAAATATCATTGTTTGTCTCAAAAGTCAGATTATCTAAATCTGCTTCTATCTAATTTACAATCAAAGAATTGAAAACTAAAATTCTGTTATGTATATTGCATAATTGGAAAGAGATTTTAGCTTTTTAATTGGAACCCAATTTTTTAAGCCGCCCCGGTAGCAAGAAGGGTCGGGAGCTGAGTTATAGAATGAAGTCAAACTTTTGCTATGATTAAATTAGCACCTTTTTTAATCTATTTAGTGATCAGTCTGCTAGCTGCTTCTATGCTCTTTTTTGCATCCCCATGCTAGAGGATGNGCTTCTATCTAATTTACAATCAAAGAATTGAAAACTAAAATTCTGTTATGTATATTGCATAATTGGAAAGAGGTTTTAGCTTTTTAATTGGAACCCAATTTTTTAAGCTGCCCCGGTAGCAAGGAGGGTCGGGAGCTGAGTTATAGAATGAAGTTAGACTTTTGCTATGATTAAATTAGCACCTTTTTAAATCTATTTAGTGATCAGTCTGCGAGCTGCTTCTATGCTCTTTTTTGCATCCCCATGCTAGAGGATAAAAGAGTTAACTAAGTGTCAGATCGACCAAATGGAAAAAAAAATGATAGAGTCAAGATCATGTTGTTAATTGGGAAATGAATTGGGGGATCGACCAACCATGAACGGATAGAGGTCTCCAAATGGTTTTCTTCAAACAAAGGGTAATAAAAGTCAAAGTTCCCATAGAATAGGAAAAAAAGGTTGATTGAAGCTTTACGTTTCTCGATGTAAGGATCTGTGGTCATCACCCCTTGCATCTTCACATTCTAGGTCCAATCCTTTGTCATCCCACTTCTAATCCAAATCTCTTTATTCCTCTCCCAGTTCCAATGTGCGAGTAGATGCCCTTAATTCTCCTTTATGTGGGCTGATGGAAAGAAGTGAAGAACGTGTGTGGGTTAAGCTCAAGAAGGCGACCAAGCTATTGGAATCCTTCTTACAAAGTGCCATCTACTTTACACTTAGCAGGAGAGGCGAAACAATGAATAAATTATCCAGTACCATATTCATCAGTCATAAACCTTTCCAGACTGCCTTTACCCACGTTGTAAGAAAATTCTCCTTCATCCCCGCTGGATATCCCATGCTTGGAAGCTAGACGTTACCTGCGCTGACTCAAAGCACTTTAGTCCCTATCCATCTGAAGAGCATTGGTGCCACACCTATTTGTTCTCATGAAGCAATGAAATAATCTCCACCTCCCGTTGGCTACCAATTGGGAAAGTGGATTCAACAGATGCAAAAGAAGATGATGATGCGGATTCGCTTGTGCTTGGTCTCTTTGTAGCCATCTCTTCACCTTCCTTGAATCATTCTTTACAAGGGATTTCTTCGCTGCCACTATGATCAAGACCTTTTTTGTCGGAAAGAGTCTCTGTCCGCACATCATCTCAGTTTGGTACTAATCTGATTTCACACAATTCAGGAACTCTCATAACGTTGGTGTTATTCAGTTTGAACAACAGATCTTGACACGATACATCATTGTAACGAAAATGGAGTGGAAACATCATGATTTGTTGGCTTTTTTTGGTTTTTTTTAGAATGAGCGCTGTGAACAATCCACTCACAAAATGTTAGTAGATTGAGCCAGAAGTAACGTCACGTTAAGTAAAATATATGTCTAGTTGCATTTATAGCTCTTAGTTCCTCCTCCCTGTTAGAAGCTTCATTTGTTTAAGACAGTGCAAGTTAGGTTGTGTTTTTATTGGTTGCAAGCGGAACATAGGCGCTGTAGGTGTGTGTTGACCATGCACTCTCATGTCATCTCATATTTTATGTATGATATAGGTGGTGTGGTGATTGATCTATATGCTAATGGTTAACCTAGCCAACTCATCATGATGTTTCCTTTCCATCAAGTGTCGGACATACTCTCACCTTCTTCTTGACAAAGGCAAAACACACCCTAAAAGCATTATCTTGAAATAGGGAGGTGAGGTTCTCTTACAACACCATACCTTTTTTGTTCATAGGGGGTCTCCAACAATGTGGAAAAGCCGCTCAATCACAATAGGCACGTTGTTCTCACTACAAGGAGCCTAGTTCTACGGATTTAGTTCTTTATGACTTACATTCGTTCTTGTCTCGAAGTAATGTGGTCTAATTCCTATTTGTTGGTAAGTGGACTAGAACTATTGATTAAGCAAGGGGGAACTGCTGATTCACTTAGTGTATTCTTTGTTTTATGTCATATATCACAGTTTGAAAAAGTATGCTCTACCCCCTTTATCACGACTCGACCTGAGGCTTAGAGTTAACCTATATAGGAACAAACGGCCGGACGGTGAGAATTTAATTTTTTTCATATTTATTTCTATAACTTACTGGTAACAAATAAATCACCACTGATAAAATTAAATTAAATCAATATATTTAAAATTGTCTCGTTATTGTTTTTCTGCGGCTTTTATAAATATTTTCTCTTCGATGATTCATTATTTAGTAAAATAAATTAAGCTAAAAAATTAGTTTAAATAAAAGTAAGCTTAAACAAGGCTAGTTAATGCTTTTAAACTATAGTAATTCAATGAAAAAGAAGACAATGTACTAAAAATATAAGAGCATTTGAGGGTTTGTATTTTCTAACATGATCACTCAAAGTGATTCTATACATTCACTTGTGTCTTATTATATCGTTCACATATCAATATCATTTTAATTTGTATGGAATCGTCACAGAAGGATCGTCTAAAAATTATACTATTTAAGGTAATTCAATATCAATATCCTTTTATTTTTACGTGTATGAGTACTTTAGTGTTTCCCCGCTAGTGTCATAGAGGGACAACTATCATAGTAATATTCATTCTTTTTCTCTTTTCATGCTGTTCAATAACCTGGATTATGTAGTTAAATGACATTTAAATATCAGTGATATACATTCAATACGATCAGTTGAAATTAAACAACAACAAAAATAAACCTTTATCCCACTAATTGGGGTCGGCTACATGAATAATTTTTCTCCATTGCGTCCTATTCAGTGTCATATTTTCATTTAGTTGTAATAAATTAAGATAATTTTTTATACGATATGCCCAAGTTTTTCTAAGTCTACCTTTGCCTTTCTTAACATAAGTCGAATCTAAAACATCTACTCTTCTAATCGGATCATCAGAGGGTCGTCGTTTAATGTTACCAAACCATCTAAGATGACTCTATCTAATTTTGTCCGTCATTGGAGCTACACCAACGCTATCTTGGATATATTCATTTTGCATCTTATCTCTAAGTGAAAAGCCACTCATCGACCTAATCTTTCTCATCTCGGCAACACTTGACTTTGTTTTATGCTTCTTTTTTAAAGACCAACATTCAACGCCATAGAGCATTGCAAGTCTCACCACCATTTTATAAATTGTTCCTTTCAGTCTAAACGGTTCTTTTCTATCACACAGTAGGCTTGAAGCATTCCTTCAGCCAACCAACTTAAATTCTACTAATAACATCCCTATCTACATCACCATATTTTGGAACAATAAACCCTAGATATCTAAAGCGTTCACACTTTCTAATTATTTAATCACCTACAGTTATAAATCAATCACTAGGGCTACTACTACTAAATATATATTCCATGTATTTAGTTTTAGTTCTATTCCATCGAAAGTCTTTAGACTCCAATGTAGACCTTCATAGTTCAAGTTTTTTTTGAGCTTTCTTTCTCATCTTATCCACGAGAAGGATATCATCAACAAAAAACATACACCAAGGTACATTCTCCTATAAATGTCTAGTAAGATAATCCATAAGTAAAACAAAAAGATATGATCTTAATGCAGATCCCTGATGTAATCCAACAGAAATAGAAAAAATTTGGTCAATCCTCCTTCTATTCGAACACAAGTAACAACTTAAAAAATCAGGTGAAATTAAAGAGCTAGTAAAATCTATATAAACGAATCATGGATCGAATCAGACTTAGCATAAACAAAATATTACTATAATTTAAAAATATAAGTACTCACCTGCTGAGCTTGCTTGACACATCGATTCTCTAACCTTTTGATCTTCTAGACCCAAATGTTTTTCAACTTAAATTGATGTTAAACTTTAATATTTTTATTAAGTATTAATTCTAAATTAAGTAAACTAAATTTTACTTAAAACATACTTTATCTTTCAAAATGATTTGATTCTCGATAATGTAACTGTATCTCCCTTAGTTATATCTTCATTTCAGATACATCTACTATTAACACTTAAAGAATAAATTTGAATATTCATATAAGATTCACTACTTAAATTATTTAAACCTCAACGGGTAAAAGCCTAAAATATTCCCACAACTATTAAAAAGTGTCCAATTTATTCCTATAAATTTAAAATGTTGAAATCTAGTTCCTAAACTTTTAAAACTTGCTTCAAATTGGTCCTAAATTATATTTTTCATTAAATTTAACCGTGATCTGCATGGAATGAAGTGTATTTTTGTCTTTGATGTAATTATTCAAAATTTATGTGATTTGTATCTAAATCTCTATTTTATTTGCTGTTCAAAATCTTTGATTTTTAATTTGCATAATAAATCTCTTCACGATAGTTATCATTTTTTGTACAAATTAATTAATATAATTTCGGATTGAGTGATCTCTTGCTTCATAGTTATTGATTATTTAAATTTTTTTTATTTGAAAAAATAATGATAACTATTATGAAAAGATTTATTAATGCAAATTAAAAATTATAATATTTCAACAATAAATAAAAAGAAGAATTATAGACAAAACACATAGATTTTGAATAATTACATAAAAAATAAAAATACCCTTCAATTCACTCAGGCGCACGAAAGGGTCTCCTTCAAATCCTGTCACTCAAATTATATTGTTGTTTCTTGATGCTTGATTTTGATGCACTGTGGATTAGTGGACTTTTTATATATTGGTAGTTTATGAAAAATATGTGGAAAGAAGAATTAAAATGTTATTATCGTCCGACCGCGGTTCTCTTATTAGTTAATTCTAAACCCCAGGTAAGGTCATGACACCTGTGGTCTTTGCACGCGAGCACAACATGACCTCCTTCACACCAGCGACGCCCTTCCTCTCGCAGCACTCACACGGGAAGCCCTCGACATTGTCGCCTCCTTTACACATGATGCTGGATCGACTGTTCTTCCCCGTCGCTCCTCTTCTTCCTCTATACGTGAGCGAGTAGGGTTCGACTCTTCTTTCCTTCACACTAAGGTTGCTTGATGATCACGCACAGAGGTAGACCTTCGATCTCTCCTCACACGACCTCGCTCTCACAGTAGCAATGTGCGTAGCAAGTGTTGCACACAAGCTATCTTCCTCTTCCTTTTTCTCTCTCACTTTTGATTTTCTCTTTCCCTGTATCCATGCTTCTCCCCTTTGATTCGATTTGGGGAAGAGGTGCAAAAAATACCATTTTTAAAATTTAGCATTGCGTCTCTTTCAAACTTCATATTCTTTATTTTTTTATTTTAAGTATTTTTTTATTCGGATTTCACACCCTTAGAATTGTTATGCAAAACGACTGAACTTGTTGGTTCATGAAAAGTTCCAGTCCACCTCAGACTGGGGTAGAAATAGGAAAAGGACAATGGGATTCAATGAACAACAGTCTTTGGGAGAAGACTTGATGAAGCGTATCCTCACGGTAGATGTCTCAATGACAACAACTCTAGGAACATTTGAGGGGGCCTTCACTCTGCACCTTTACATTATCTTAAGTTTTTGTTGCTTGTCGCAATCCTATCTATCAAAAGGTAACACAAACTAATACTAGCACTAGCAGGGACTCGTTCCTCGCTTTTTAATACTTGCCTACTAGTACGATTGCTTCTCTCTTCACTAAGCTTTGTTTAGATTGGACTATTTTCTCTCTCTCAAATCCGCTTATAGTAGTTAATTGTCCCACTGCTTGACATTCTTCACAAATGAGGGTTTTTCCTTATGTATTACTCGTGGGAACCTATACCTAAGCTTGTTTATGAATAGTTTATCTACTCTTCTTTGTCTTTGTTTTTTTTTTTTTTTGGTTTTTCCATTCGTTCCTTATTTCTGTCTTTCAAAGAGTGAGTGAAGGTAAGGAAGACGAGAGTTAGTTTGTTCAATTCAATAAGAGTTGAGTTTTTTCTTCAGTGTGCTGTGGTATATCCCGAGTAAGAGATGAAGTGGGTCTCTCTTCAGGGTCACTATCAATATAAGTAGGAACATCTTTTTGCACAACTCATTGTGTAATAAAATAGGTTCTTCTTCATGGAGGCAAGAGGAGCATGTTATTCTTTGTCCTCAAAATCTTGTGATAAAATAGAATGGAATGGTTTGCCCCCCTTGGATTCCCATCCTTGCTTGTCCATTGCACAATGGGTCTCACATTTTCTTTTTTTTTTTGGTGAAATCCCAATCTCAATCCCAAAATCAAAGCTTTCTTTTTTGAGCCTGTTTTAAGGGCATGGCTCTCTCACCCCTTCTACAACTTTTGTAGAGGAAGTCAGTTGTGAATCCAGATTCAACTTTCTTACCTTAGCTCGATCAACAACCTAGTTTCCCTGATTTTCTTCTATTCCGATATTGAGGCAAGCCTGATGCCCCTGATTATGTTATTGATTTTGTTGCCCACTAATAAGAAAATTTTTCATAGCTAGAATTGTGTGGTACATGTTAAGACGATGGGGACGATAGTGAGCCCTCTAGTCTAGTCCTATCCTTGCGTCCTTGTCTTCCGATTTGAACGAGCTAGCAAACCTCAATTCCTTCTGGGATTAGACCGATCATTCCCTCCCTCTGTTGCCTCTGAGTCTCATAAAGATAGAAGCTTTCTTATCCCTTATCCATTTGAGTGATACGCTCTTCTTCCTTTTCTTGTAGCTAGGTATCTAGATCTAGTCTAATTTTATTTTCTTAAGAAAGAGAGTTTGCTCTTATAATAGAGCACTGTGAGCGAAGGTTGTCTACCCCCCATACCTAGCTAAGGTCCGCCCTTTCTATTCGATACAATAGCTATATGGGAATGTAGCCTAGCTACTAGTAGCTTTCATTTCTTCTTATAGCTCAATAGGTGGATGTTTCAGAATTCTTTAATAGTTAGAGTACACTAGGATAGAAGGATGTTTCAGAATTCTTTAATAGTTAGAGTACACTAGGATAGAAGAGCAAATGAGTTTGTTTCTTTCTTCAGACAAAATTGAGCATTTTGAGGTAGCGTTTAGCCGATCATAGATTAAGGTAACATGAATGTTTATATTATTTTTTTATGAGGTTTGTAATATATAATAAATTATACTCATATTAAGCACTAAAATTAAATTTGGGGATAGAAAGTGAAGCATGCTAGTGTGGGTAGGGCTTAACCGAGCTCAACAAAAATGTTATTTAGGGTTTATTCATTTTAATTATATATATGTTTTTTTATTAAAATGTTAAGAATGGGCTAAATTTAATCAGGGTATAAGTCATAAAAATTTCATTTTGGAGGGAGAAGATATTGTGACATTTAAGATAAGTATGTGGTTTGGATTTTACTATTCAAGTTAAAGTAATCTTGAAACACAATCAAATTTATAGATATGAAGTGTACTGTTGTAATTAATTCTGGGAATTTAGTTTAAAGTAATTTAAAAATTTTGGAAAGGATCCTTTCATAAGTGAATTCTTTTAAGACAAATGTGAGTAATTATTTTCTTATATGTATTAAATTGATGTTTTATTAAATAAATAATTGAATTATTATTTCAGATACCTGCTTTTATAATGGTATGCATAGTGTAAGTTAAAAGAATCATTAAAATAAATGAAATGAAATGATATAAAGGGAAAACCATTATTCAATTACTTTAAAAAGAGGTAATTAAAGGAAATAAAATGAAATGAAATGTTAAAAAGGAAAAATGATTGTTCAATTTTTTTAGGAGGTAATTAAAAAAAATAAAATGTAAAAGTTCAAGTCATTTATGATTACCCTTACATAATACTCGCAGGGGATGCGATGTACCCGTGCACGAAAAAAGAATATTAATGTGTATCTTTGGGTGCAAAATATTAAGGGTGCCCATGGGCCTTCATGTATGACGAAAATCTTGATTTGACTTCTTAAAAGGGTTAAAAATGATAAATATTTAAATTGAAACGAGAATGGTTAAATTAAAATTGAAAACTTAAAGTTTAATTTATCAATAAATTGTATTTTCGTGGGACATTTATGTATAATATTTGCATACTAATTTAATGCATAAACTTTTTTTTTAATTTCTCGCAAAGTTATGTAACTTATTCTTGACAATTAAATGTTGCTTTTAGGAAAACATTAGATTGATATGACTGACAAACAAAAGATGATTTACAGGAGTACTACAAATGTGTAATATATTGTGTATTATGATTGTAGTCATTGTATTGTTTATTTTTGGGCAGTGATAATTTGTTGTGGGTTAGTTTCTTATAATTTTCTTGCAGTTATGTTATTGTTTGATGATTTGATTTTATGTTTACTATACTTTGTGAGTTCTTAGTGATTTGTTTATAAACTTGAAGCAATGATAATTTGTGAAAAATAAATGTAATACTAGTTACATTGTTCGACTTTCTGTTCCTGTATTTAATAATTATAAGCCCCAGGCTGGGTCGCGATAATATGTCATTTATGTTTCAATTTAAGATGATAAAGAGTTAGCTAACATGCCTTTTTTACACATTTGCCCTAAATAATAACTTTTAATTTTCAATGTATATTACACAAATAACTTAAATTAAAACATTTATATTATGTTTTTTTAAAATTACAATAATTATCGTAATCGTATTTTCCACTAATTTTATTTTCTTTTAATTTTTTCATAATATTTCATTTTTATAAAATTTGTAATGACATAATAATTAAATTTCTTCACCTGACACTAATATGACTATTTTTTGTTTATTGATCTTAATATATTTGATATTCTTAATTTATGAATAATTAAAGATTTATTATATTTTTTTAATTTTAGGGTTTAGGGTTACTTTTTTAAAATTATAATAATATTTTGTTGTCATAACCAATGCATGTTTGTGACCTACATTCTTAATCATGGACATATATCATGTTTGTATTTGATTTTTTGGCCATTTGAAATTACTTTTAATCGAAAAAATCATGTCAAGCTTACCCGATTTATAGGTTCACTTATCCAGAAATGCAATTGAAAGGATTCATTCTTAATTACAAGTTTTTAGCTTTTAAGAAAAACACTAATTCATGTTTTAAATGATGAGTTTAGGCATTAGAATACAGTAATCAATTGGGCTATTGTCGGTTAAATACTTTCTAAAACTCCAAAATGAATAGACCTTAGACTCCTTTCTTAGTGATGACCATGATCAAACAAGCCACGATAGAAGAAAATTCATTAGAAGCAAACTGTAGAAAAATAATTCTAGTTATGTCCCCAAGGATGATTTAGAGGGATTCTTGTTAAATGCCCTCTCAACTCCAAAAAATTTTACTTTTAGGTCTTTTCTCAATGTGAGCAAAATCAACAAATATTTGAAGGGAATTCTATGTAAATAATTCTCGAAATGAATAAATTAATTATGGAAACCTATCACACAAAAAAAGAAAAAAAAAGAAGAGAAGAATTTGATGCATGTTGGTTCAATATTAAGGGGTGGAGATAGAGGAGATGAAACCCTGGAGCGAGAAGAGTGTAAATGAGGTAGACAAAGTGGGAGGACTCAAATGGTTTCTTATTCCATAAAATGAAGAGAGCTTCAACTTCCATAGAACAAAGAGAACCAGAGCAACAAATACGAGTATTAGGTGGGGCAACCTCGAGTGACATTCCACGAGTGGGAGAGGAATGGGTTTCAAACGGGAACAATATACGTGCGACATACTAATACAAACAAGCTAATGAGCAGGAGAAAGGAAATTGAGTCGGGTCTATGCTGGGGTTGCGTTGGCAAAGGATGGAATCAAACAAACAGGAGCACGTGCAGCAGTGAGGGGCGTGAGGGAAAGCTGTGAGTTTGGAGAGAAAATGTTGAGTTCATAGTTTTTGACGACGATAAACTTTGTACAAAGTGACCATACTTTACGTATAATTGTTTCCTCCCTTAATGTATGCCTATGAAAGAAAAAAAAAATATTAATCAAATATTTAACTGCCTAACATACTTTTTATCTTCTTTTTGAAAGCATCTGAAAATAATGATCAATTCATGTTATGAATATAAATATAATGAAGCTAATTAATCGATATACTCACAAATTAGAATACCATAAGTTCACAAAACTAATTTTTATCTAAGGATTTAGTAAAAATATCAACTACAATTCATTTTGAACAAATTCAATATTAATCACATTCTTTTTGACATGATCTTTAATAAAGTGATATCTGATCTCAAGATGTTTAGTGCGTGAGTGTTGATTCATATTTTTTAGTTAAACTAATAGCATTAATATTATCATGTTTAATTGTTATGTGTTATAACTTCGGTCCACAATTTCCAAGTTGTTTTAACTTTAAAACTTGAGCGACATGACTGCTTACAACTATGTATTCAATTCTTCAGTAGATAAAGTAATTTAATTTTGTTTCTTAGAGAACCAAGATATAATGGATGATTCCAAAAAATTGACACGCGCCAAAAGAGTTTTTTCAATGTACCTTACATTCAGGTTATTTAACATTAAGAAAGTACTATCACATGACGATGAATTTTATAAGATACCACAAAATTAATCTAGACGTGCCCATCAAATTTTGAATTATATGCTTGATGGTAGTTAAATGACTTTCCATAAGGTTGACTTGGAAAAGGTCATACAAACATAAAATAAACATAATGTTAGTCTAATTTAGTGCTCATAATGAGTTGTAAAAGGGAACCAATCATGCCTTATAAAATTTATATGTACGGACTTTCCTTATTCATCAAAGTCTAATTTAGTGCTTTGACGCATGGTTACTAGATTTAAATTTCTTTAATCATATCATTCAATTAAGTCAGTTGTGTATTTAATTTGTCATGTAATGGTATTATTCTTTTGTTATTTTAAAAGTCTAAGAAAGAAGTTTAATTTTCCAGTCATACTAATTTCAATTTTCTTACTCATTATTAAAGTGTACTCATGGCATAATGATTCATTTGAGCTTTCAAATAAATTATCATCTATATAAATTTGAAGTTTTGAACAATAATAATAGTGGCCTATATATTCTTTAAAAATGGGTGGTGCACCACTGNTATATAAATTTGAAGTTTTGAACAATAATAATAGTGGCCTATATATTCTTTAAAAATGGGTGGTGCACCACTTCATTTACTAGAATTATTTTCTATGAAGAAACTACTAAGTCGATGATTTTACGCTTGTAAAAAGTGTTTTTTGCTATGTTTTACAGGTTAATGGTGTCGAGCACGCGTCGGTAAGCTAAAATACGATGTTGTACAAAATAAGAGGGTCGACATATCTACACTGCCCATTGGAGCAACTACGTAGCAGCAAAAAAAAAAAAAAACTTTAA
>JXCR01147015.1:8854-27908 GCA_002079205.1 Phalaenopsis hybrid cultivar | reverse complement strand
TATATATATATATATATATATATATATATATATATATATATATATATATATATGGCGGCTGAAGGTGGAGGAGCTCTACTAGGGTTTCTGGGGAGATGAAGGTCTGCTGCTGCTGGTGGTTGGTGGGAGCTGACAAGGTGGTGTGTTGGGTCCTCTTCTCTCCATAGACTCCACTTTGGTGGGGTTTCTCTTTGATTGATCTTTCTTGGGACTGGAGTTTGATTTTTGTTACTGTTTCATTGGTTTTGGCTTCTTTCCTGTGTTCTCTCTACTCTGCTACGGTGGGATTTGTATATGTGTTCTAGTTGTTGTTGGGTTTTCCTTATTTTTCTGGAGCTTTCTTCATTACCCTCTCTCTCTGGGTAGAAACTGTACTGCTTCTTCTTTCTATTGGGCATTTGGCCGATGTGTTTGTGCCTCTAATGGCTACACCTATTGATGTCCACACTGTTTCTCAGTGGACTAAAGCTACTTATGCAGGTGTGGTGGGTAAGGCCACTGACCTCCTTCAAGACCATGATAAACTTTTTTCCCCTAGGAATTTCATGATACAGCAGCTGGAAAGGGATCTTGCCCTTGCATACATCCACTTGGCTCAAAAGAAGGTGAAACTGCAATATATTTTTATGCCATAGAAATTGCCTCACTCCATGAAGAAGTTAAATTCACATTAGTGGGAAAATTCCAATTGGGACACCCAAAAATGGAACTAGTCAAAAATTTATTTGATTCACTGAGCTTTATTGGGCAGTGGAAACTTGGCTTGATTGATGACAGGCATTTGCTTAAACAATTGTCAGTAGAGAAGGATTATGCCAGGCTATTTGCTAAACAAGCAGTTGTGATTTCTGGGACAAGCATGAAGATCCATAAATTGACCAAATAATTTGATCCAAACAAGGAATCTCCTGTGGTTCCCCTATTGTTTAAGCTGTCAGGACTCCCACTCCCTTTCATTAAGCTTAATGATTTATTTAATATTGGGAGAGCCTTGGGCACACCTCTTAAGGTGGACACTCCAACTTTTAAGAAGGCTAGGCCTGCACTTGCTAGAATTCAAGTGGAAAGAGATATAACTCTCCCAGAAATAAAGATAATCTGGAGAGGATCTGAGGCTAAGGGTTTTTGGCAGGAAATGGCTGTTGAATAAAAATCATTCTACTGCCAACACTGTAAAATGTTTGGCCACACAATTTAAAGATGCTATAGGACCAATCTCAAGAATCCTAAGGATTTTGGAAAGAATGATGAGCAGATTACAAGCAATAATGCTGAGGAGATCAATCAGTTGAACCATATCAAAAATACTCAGTAAATTAACACTACACCCACAGCTGGAAATAATTCCCTAAAGAACTATGTTTCCACCCTATCAGGAGATCCTTTAGGGGAGCTATCTGACTCACAATCTAAAAGTAATAATAAGGCATCCCCAAGAAGATCTATCAAAACAAAAGTTAATGAGATTATTATCATTACTCCCCCATCTCTTGCACTTGGGGGTAAAGGTGAAGATGTACAAGAATGCTTACAAAAAATAGATCATGAAATAACAATAGTGGATACCACTATTACTGAGTTACAACAAACACTTGAAGAAGATTGACAAATTTAGATAACTAAAAATAAGAAAAAAGGCATCAGAAGTGCAACAACTTCAACAAGGAGCAAGTTCTATGAAAACAGATGGAAAGGCCAGGGCTAAGAATGGTCCCCCCTTTAAATATCAAAGTGGCAGAACTAGATCAAGGTCTCAGCCATATATCCAACTCCCATCAATAAATGATTAATATTCTGTGCTGGAATATTAGGGCTATGGCCCATCCCCTTTCACTCAAAAGAATTTTGCATCTAAATCACAAGCATAAACTTTGGTGTATTGTGATACTTGAACCCATGGTGCACAAACACCCTCAAAGATTGATTAATAAATTCAATGGTTTTATTCATTTAATATCAACAACAAAATATGGATCTTCTGTAGAAAAGAAGTTAGTAGGAATATTTTGGTGAATCACCAACAATTTCTTCATTTATCCTTCCATATTAGTGGCCACAGGGGTTTTCCCTCTTTAGTTTATGCACGTTGTACTAAGGATGATAGAAAGGAACTATGACACTGTCTCCACAAGTTCAGTCAGAAAATGACCTCTCCCTGGTTGGTTGGGGGGGGGATTTTAACTGTACTGCTTCTTCAATAGAAAAACCAGGTGGCAGACCCCCCAATCTAACTAAAATGTCCACCTTCTGTGATAATATCAGTAATGCTGGTCTCTTTGACTTAGGATTTAAGGGTCCTGAGTTCACCTGGAAAAGGGGGGAAAGGCTTGACAGATTCCTTGTGAATGATTGCTGGCTATCCCATTTTCTGCTCACTTTTGTCACCCACCTCAGTCTTGCCGGTTCTAACCACAAACCTCTCCCATAAGCATCACTTCTTCCGAATTTCCTTCTACCCCCCCTCCTTTTAGATACCTTAACAAGTGTTCATCCCATCCTTTATTCTCCAAAATTATTTCTAACCATTGGGTTGATATTTCTCATCATGACCCCCTGTTTGAACTTAGCTTGCTGCAAATTAAAATTAATAAGGCTTTAAGAAAGTGGAGTTGGGAAGCTTTTGGGAATGTACTCAACAAGGTGACTGATGCTGAAAAAGAAGTTATTAAGCTAGAACAAGAAGCTCAACAGGGTTTGGTGGGCGAAGAGATGTTACTCAATGCTGAAAATAATCTTCTCACAGCTATTGATTATCAGGACCAATTTTTGAAACAAAAAGCATCCATGAACATATTCACTGATGGAGACAGAAATACCAAATTTTACCATGCTTACATCAAGCACAAAAGTAAATGTATTACAATTCACTCTATCCAAAATACTAATGGAACTTGGCTCTATGATAAGAAAGATATTGCTAATGATGCTACTAACTATTTTAAAAATCTACTGAACCAAGTCCAACATACAAGGCTCCCTATTGAAACTCATCACTTCTCTGATGAGCTGAGTTATACTTCCAACCTTAGTCTTGCTAACCCCCCTAATGAAAAGGAAATTTGGGAAGCTAATAGCTCTATTGATAGCTCTAAGACTTCTGGCCCTGATGGTTTCACAGCTGACTTCTACAAAAAATCTTGGGATACTATTAAAGCAGAGGTTATTGCTGATGTGGTTAGTTTTTTCTAAGGTAATAACCTTCCCCATTACTTCAAGGAGTCCACTTATGTTCTTGTTCCTAAAACTGAAGTTCAGAAAACTTAGGATCACTTTAGAACAATCTGTCTGACAACTATTCTCAGCAAAGTGATAAGTAAAATTATTGTGAAAAAAATTCAGCCCCACCTTGAGGTTTTGATAAAACTCAATCGGGCTGCCTTTGTGAAAGGCAGGTCCATCATTGATAATGCTTTACTAGCCCAAGAACTACTACAAGATCTGATAAACCTTGTAGAGAGGGTAATCTTATTTATAAATTGGACATTAGAAAGGCATATAACACAATCAACTAGGAGTTTATAATGAAGATACTCAGTGCTAGGGGGTTCCAACCTGCTTTTTGCCAACTTATTCAGAGATGGCTACACAACAATGCCCACTCCATTCTCCTCAATGGGAAAGCTTGGGAATCTTTTACTACTGCTAGAGGTTTGAAGCAAGGGGACCCTCTATCCCCCACCATTTTTATTCTTTCCATTGATTACTTGTCCAGAATTCTTGATGCATCCCTTCTTCCTCAGAATTATTCCATATACCATCATAAATCCAATATTGCAATTTCTCACCTCCTATATGCTGATGATATTATGGTGTTCTCAAGTGCTTATAAGAATGATGTGAAGAAAGTATTCCAAAGTCACAAAAATTTCGACAGCACTCAGAGATGTATTTTAATACTGATAAGTGTCACCTGATCTTCAATAAGAGAGCTTCCCCTAACTGTAAACAATGGGTCACACAGCACACTGGTTTCTCCTACACTCAGCTTCCTTTCAAGTACCTTGGAGTAACTCTTCTTACTGGCAGAGCTAATCAAATCGAATTTGAGAAAATTCTTAATAGGATTTTCTCCTTCCTTTCTGGATGGACTCAATCATTCCTCTCAAATGCTGGGAGAATTACTTTGCTGAAGAGTATACTAACTACCTTTCCCTCTTAGATCTTGCAGATGACTGCTATGAAAAAAAGCACTCAAATTCAAATGGAAAGAATTTTTAATAGATTTCTTTGGTCTGGTAAAAGAGCTCAAATGCATTGGGCTTTCTGGAAAAAGGTGGCTATCCCTCAGTTGGCTGGAGGAATTGGCTTTAAGGGCCTCAATCAACTGCTTCAAATCAATTTGTGTAAAATCTGGACTAAATTTAGAACTCAAAATTCATTATGGGCTAAGTTTATGTGGGGAAAATATTGTAAAGATCAACACCCTAAACTTGTGGATAGAAAGATTGGAGATTCTAAAATTTGGGTGAAGATGCTTAAGATTAGGCAGACTGCTGAAGACCTATTCTTACCAAATGAAGGAATAAATGGTCCCATGAAATCTAATCCCCAAACATCAAAGATCTCAACTTCTAACATGAAATTCAAAGGCATTTCATTTCTTCTGGATATATTTCCTACTCGTTGGCATCGATCACAAGTTTTTGTGTATCTATAAATATCTCTAAAGATAGTAGACCAATGAAATCCAACTTGTAAAATTTATAAGCAGTTTTATCAATCCCAAAATTACATCTCTAAAGATAGTAGGCCGATAAAATCTAGCTTGTAAAATTTTATAAGCAGTTTTATCAATCCCAAAATATGATGGTAGGCCAACAAAATCCAGCTTGTAAAATTTTATAAGCAGTTTTATCAATCCCAAAATGTCTAGTAGGCCAATAAAATCCAGCTTGTAAAATTTTATAAGCAGCTTTATCAATCCCAAAATGTCCTTTAGGCCAATAGAATCCAGCTTGTAAAATTTTATAAGCAGTTTTATCAGTTTCAAAATGTCCTAAAAATTCTAAATCATGACATTTCTGAATGATTAGCTCAGTTTCTTCATAAGGTACACATCTCCTCATAATATGATCCTTACATTGTTTATATAAATAAGGCTCAACCTAAAAATATGCTTTCGCATCATGAATGAATTTTCTTTGTTGTTGCAGTGTCAGCATATGTGGCAAAATATCACTTACAATATAATTAACAATATCAACATACCATGATAGTTTCCACTCATTATTATTATAAAGTTTTTCATCAGGGAAACTATCTGTAATTTCATTGTCGGTGCAGATAATTCATGTTTTTCTAATCTCAATAGATGATCAACAATTTGATTATTAGTTCCCTTTCTATCAATAACCACGAGATCAAATTCTTGCATCAAAAGTATCCATCTAATTAATCTTTACATAATGGCCAGTAACTCTTTTTTAGTAACAATAAAGTTAATTTGAGCATCATTAAGAGTTTTACTAGCGTAGTATATAAACTTAAAAATCATAATATAGTTAATTTGTGCATCATTAAGAGTTTTACTAGCGTAGTATATAACTTTAAAAAAAATTCAGTAAGAGTATAGTTAATTTGTGCATCATTAAGAGTTTTACTAGCGTAGTATATAACTTTAATAATCTTTTCCTTTGTCCAAGGACAGCTCCAATAGCATAATCACTAGCATCACACATCAATTCAAATGGTTTTTTGTCCAAGAACAGCTCCAATAGCATAATCACTAGCATCACACATCAGTTCAAATGATTTCTTTGCATCATTAAGAGTTTTACTAGCGTCGTATATAACTTTAAAAATCTTTTCATACCTTTGTCCAAGGCAGCCTCGAGTTTTACTAGCGTACTATATAACTTTAAAAATCTTTTCATACTTTTGTCCAAGAACAGCTCCAATAACATAGATCACTAGCATCACACATCAGTTCAAATGGTTTCTCCCAATTAGGTGAAACTATAATAGGGGTCGTGATTAATTTTTCTCTCACTAGCATCACACATCAGTTCAAATGGTTTCTCCCAGTTAGGTGAAACTATAATAGGGGCCATGATTAATTTTTTCCTTAATAACTCAAAGGCATTTAAACAGCTTTCACTAAATTCAAATTTCTTGTCCTTTTCAAAAAGTTGGCCTAGAGGTTTAGTAATTTTTGAAAAATCTTTAATAAAATGCATGTAAGTCCTTTTCTAAAAGTTGGCATAGAGGTTTGGTAATTTTTGAAATATCTTTAATAAAACGCCTGTAAAATCCACATGTCCAAGAAAACTCCTAACGTCTCTTACATTAGTAGGAGGTGTTAGTTTAGATATAACTTGAATTTTTGCAGGGTCTGTCGAAGAAAACTTCTAACTTCTCTTACATTAGTAGGAGGTGTTAGTTTAGATATAACTTGAATCCAAGAAAACTCCTAACTTCTCTTACATTAGTAGGAGGTGTTAGTTTAGATATAACTTGAATCTAGAGGTTTGGTAATTTTTGAAAAATCTTTAATATAACGCCTGTAAAAACCAACATGTCCATAAAACTCCTAACCTCTCTTACATTAGTAGGAGGTGTTAGTTTAGATATAACTTGAATTTTTGGAAGGTCTGTCTAACCCCTCTTACATTAGTAGGAGGTGTTAATTTAGATATAACTTGAATTTTTGCAGGGTCTACCTAACCTCTCTTACATTAGCAGGAGGTGTTAGTTTAGATATAACTTGAATTTTTGCAGGGTTTTAGTAATTTTTGAAAAATCTTTAATAAAACGCCTGTAAAAACCAACATGTCCAAAAAAACTCATTCTCTTACACTAGTAGGAGGTGTTAGTTTAGATATAACTTGAATTTTTGCAGGGTCTGCTTCCATACTATCTTTTGAACTTTTATGCCCTAACACAATTCCTCCTGCAACCATAAATTGACATTTCTTTTAATTTAGAACTAAACTTTTGCATAACTACAAAAATTTTTCAAGATGATTTAAGCATGCGTCAAATGATGTTCCAAATACAGAGAAATCATCCATAAATACTTTCAATCCATCATCAATTAACTTACTAAATATAGACATCACACATCTATAGAATGTTGTAGGTGCATTACATAATCTAAGACATTCTTCAAAAAGCAAAAGTTCTAAAGGACTAGTAAATGTTGTCTTTTCTTGATCCTCAGGAGCAATAGAAATTTGATGGTAACCAGTATATCCATCTAAAAAATAAAAATATTTGTGCTCAGCAAGTCTATCTGCTATTTGGTCTAAAAAGGGTAAAGAGATGTGATCTTTCTTGATGGAAGTGTTTAATTTTCTATAATCAATGCAAATACGCCACTCAGTAACTTGTCTGATAGGTATTAATTCATTATTTTCTTTTGTTTCAACAGTCACTCCTCCTTTCTTAGGAACACAATGAATTCGACTTACTCACGCACTATCTGAAATAGATATATAATTACAGTGTCTAACCATTTCAAAATTTCCTTCTTAACTACTTCTTTCATCATTGGACTTAATCACCTTTGTGGATCAACTCTTAGTTTATATTGTTCATCTACTATAATTCTGTGCATATAGATCAAAAGACTGATTCCCTTAATATCAGCTAAGGTTCAACCAAAAGCTTTCTTATATCTTTTCAATGTATCTAACAGTCTTTGCTCTTGCAAATCATTTAATTCTGAGGATATAATAACAGGTAATGTAGATGAGTCTCCTATAAACACATACTTCAAGTGGTTAGGCAATATTTTTAACTCAAGTTCAGGTGGTTTTATAATTGATCTTCAAGTGGCTAGGCAATATTTTTAACTCAAGTTCAGGTGGTTTTATAATTGACGGAAATAAATTCTTGTCAGCATTTTCTACAATATCCAGCATCTCAAATCTTTTCTGAACATAATCTAATTCTTCATTTTCTAATTCATCCGAAATAACTTCATCATGATCTTCAAATTTTTCTTTCTCTTCAAAATGTTCTTTAAAATGTTCTTTCAATAGATGTTCACCAATTTCCATGCGAAAACATTCATTATCTCTTTCAACAACAGGGTATTTTATAGATTTCACAATTTTAAAAGTCACTTCTTGATCATTAACTCTCATCATAATTCTCCTTTTTGAACATCTATCATAGCTTTTCCAGTAGCTAAAAATGGTCTCCCTAAAACGATTCTTCTTTTTGAACATCTATCATAGCTTTTCCAGTAAAATATAGGTATTTCTTTATCTTCCTCCATATCTAAAATAATGAAATCCACCGGAAAGATAAATTTGGTCTCCCTAAAATAATAGGTATTTCTTTATCTTCCTCCATATCTAAGACAATAAAATCCACCTCTCCCTAAAATATAGGTATTTATTTATCTTCCTCCATATCTAAAACAATGAAATCCACAGGAAAGATAAATTTAACAACTTTTACTAACACATCTTCTTTAACTTTCTTAGGATATATAACTGAACAATCCACTAACTGAAGAGTTATAAAAGTAGGTGAGACTTCTCCTAATCCCAATCTTTTGAAAATTGATAGAGGCATAAGATTAATGTTGGCTCCCAAATCACATAAAGCTCTTTATAAAATTTTTCACCGATAGCACACGGTATAGTGAAACTACCAGGATCTTTTAATTTTTCAGGACTAATAGCACATGGTATAGTGAAACTGCCAGGATCTTTTAATTTTTCAGGAAGCTTTTTCTGAATACTTGCACTGCACTCTTCTCTAAGTGCAACAGTTTAATTATCAAACTTCCTTTTCTTGTTCAGAATATCTTTCATAAATTTCACATAATTGGGCATTTGCTCTAAGGTTCAGAATATCTTTCATAAATTTCACATAATTGGGCATTTGCTCTAAAGCTTCTACGAAGATTAATTGCACTACACTCTTCGCTAAGTGCAACAGCCTCATTATCAATGAACTTCCTTTTCTTGTTCAAATTGCACTGCACTCTTCGCTAAGTGCAACAGTTTTGTTATCCGTGAACTTCCTTTTCTTGTTCAGTATATCTTTCATAAATTTCACATAATTGGGCATCTACTCTAAAGCTTCTACGAAGGGAATGTTTACATCTTTCATAAATTTCACATAATTGGACATTTGCTCTAAAGCTTCTACGAAGGGAATATTTACCTTAACTTCTTAAGAATTTCTAAAAACTGAGAAAATTATTTATCCTGTTTTTGTTGTTCAATCTTTGGGGAAACGGTGGTGGAGGTTTCTCCACAGTAATTTTCATTAGTGTAAGTGGATATTCTAAATCTAGGTACTCATGATCCTTTTCTTTGTCCATATCCACTTTCTCTTTTCCAGTTTCCGTTTCTTTCTATACTCTTGTTTCCAATTCTTTTCTACTTCGTAATTGTATCGTCCTGATTTGTTCTTTTTTTTTATCTTTAAAATTTGGTTCCACATCACTAGGAAAAGTTCCTAATGTTTGGTTACTAAGCGCAGTAGTGATATGCCCTAATTGATTTTTAATATTCTTAATAGCAAATCCTTGATTTTGTAATTGATTTCCGTGAATTTGTAATTGATTTCCTTGATTCTACAATTATTGACCCATGTTTAGTATCAGCTCTTCCATAGACAACTTCTTTTTTTTAATTTGAGTGTCACTGTTAAATCCTGAAGGATAAGAAGGTCTATAATTAATATTTCCTTGGTTGGATGAATTTCCTAATAGGTTCACTAGGTTGTTCGCCCATTGTTGATTTGTAGCATAATTGTTATTCCAGTTGAAATTTGGATGATTCTTCCAACCTGGGTTATAATAGTTTGAATAAGGGTTGTTAGGTCTATTAATAACATTTAAAGTCTCATATGAAGGTTGAACATCCACAAATTGCCTAGATGAATTCCCTTTCATCATAGGAGGTGTTGGAGAATAATTCATTCCATAATGATCTAATTTCCTTGATATTGCAGCAATCTGCGAAGCTAACATAGATATTGCATCAGAATCATAGATACTAGCTACTCTTTTAGGATTTACCCTTTCAGATGGCCATTGAAAATTGTTGGTAGCCATCTCTTCTATTAATGAATAAGCCTCATCAAAAGGTTTTGACACTAACGAACCACTAGCCGCAGCATCTATAATCANATTAATGAATAAGCCTCATCAAAAGGTTTTGACATTAAAGAACCACCAGCCGCATCATCTATAATTGATCTAAGAGATCTCACTAATCCATTATAAAAGGTTTGAGTTATTAACCAGTCTGGTAACGAATGATGAGGGAATTTCCTAAGAAGATCTTTAAATCTCTCCCAAGCTTCATATGTTGACTCTCCATCAATTGGGCATTTCCTAAGAAGATATTTAAATCTCTCCCAAGCTTCGTATATTGACTCTCCATCAATTTGATAGTTCCTAAGAAGATCTTTAAATCTCTCCCAAGCTTCATACGACTCTCCATCAATCTGACAAAATGATGTTATGTCATTTCTAAGTTTAGCAGTTTTGGATACTCTCCATCAATCTGACAGAAAGATGTTATATCTTTAAATCTCTCCCAAGCTTCATATATTGACTCTCCATCAATCTGACAGAACTATGTTATGTCATTTCTAAGTTTAGCAGTTTTGGATGGAAGAAAATATTTGGATAGAAATTTCTGTCTAAGAAGATCTTTAAATCTCTTTCAAGCTTCATATATTGACTCTCCATCAATCTGACAAAATGATGTTATATCTTTAAATCTCTCCCAAGCTTCATATATTGACTCTCCATCAATCTGACAGAACTATGTTATGTCATTTCTAAGTTTAGCAGTTTTGGATGGAAGATTATCATCCAATCTGGTAACGAATGATGAGGGCATTTCCTAAGAAGATCTTTAAATCTCTCCTAACCTTCGTATATTGACTCTCCATCAATTTGACAGTTCCTAAGAAGATCTTTAAATCTCTCCCAAGCTTCATACGACTCTCCATCAATCTGACAAAATGATGTTATGTCATTTCTAAGTTTAGCAGTTTTGGATACTCTCCATCAATCTGACAGAAAGATGTTATATCTTTAAATCTCTCCCAAGCTTCATATATTGACTCTCCATCAATCTGACAGAACTATGTTATGTCATTTCTAAGTTTAGCAGTTTTGGATGGAAGAAGAAATTTCTGTGAAAGTTCTCCCCAAGTTCTAATAGATCTAGGTGCTAATGAATTTAACCATCTAGTAGAAGGTTCTCCCCAAGTTCTAATAGATCCTGGTGCTAACAAATTTAACCACATCTTAGTCTTATCCTTAAGTGAAAAAGGAAAAAGTCTAAGTCTAACAACATCGATTGAAACTCTGTCATATTTAAATGTAGCACACAGTTCTTAAAAACTAGCGAGGTGTAAATTATGATCTTCATTTGGTGTACCTCTGAATTGATTGTTCTGTATCATTTGGATAATAGCAGGTTTAAGCTTAAATGAATTAGCAGCTATATCAGGATTTTAGATAGATAAGTGAATTTCATCTGCTGTAGGATTTGAATAATCTCGTAGGGGTCTAGGTTGGTGTTCATTTTCTATTCCTTGATTGTTCATGTTATTTTCCATTGTATCAGAATTTCTAGGTTCTCTTCTCAATCCACTAATTTTTCTAACAGTGCGTTCTAATTCTAAATCATATGGTATAAAATTTTTAGGTCCAAATTTATGCATACAATTTGAAATCAGTGCACCAAAAACAGTTAACTAAATATGAAAATAAGTTCCAATTCAAGTAAAAATTTTCTAATAATCCTAATTTGTTTGTTACTCTAGTTATGATTATTGTTTACTCTCCGACAGCGGTGCCAAAAACTTGATAGCGACTTTAATATGCTTAAAAATATAAGTATTTAATACTGCTGCTAAAAGAATTAATTCCTCAACAATTGCACTAAAAACTTAATAACAATTACNGGGGATTTTAGTCTGTCACTCTAAAATCTCCAATTCTACGCTCGATAATTTTATTTTCCTATTTATTTACACCCAACTTCTAAGGTCTTTGACCTCCCTAAATCTTGGATGTAATCTTCACTTTAGTTGTAAAACTAAAATATTTTAACAAATCAATTGGCCAGATTGAAAGTAAATTACTCTTGGATGTAATCTTTACTTCAGTTGTAAAACTCAACATATTTTAACAAATCAATTGGCCAAATTGAAAGTAAATTAAATTAGTTGTAAAACTCAACATATTTTAACAAATCAATTGGCTAGATTGAAAGTAAATTAAGAATAGTTGTAAAACTCAACATATTTTAACAAATCAATTGGCCAGATTGAAAGTAAATTAAGATGGTGAAAAGATCATCACAATTTCTTAAACATTTTCATAGCTTCACCAATTCAAATCACCATTTTGAAAAGATCATCACAATTTCTTTAACATTTTCATGGCTCAACCAATTCAAATCACCATTTCATAAATCTCAAGACAAGGAGAAAGACGGAGAAAACTACTCAGATCTCATGGAGAAACACAACACAACTTGGAATTCATAAATAAAATCAAAGTCATACAAACTATAACAAGTAAATAAATACAACAAAACTCAGAATTCATATATAAAAGCAAAGTCATACAAACTACAACAAGTAAATAACTTATCTATAATTTTTCCCTAAGCAAACTCCTCGGAGTTCCTCTGAATCTCTTCCTTTCTTTACAACACACAAAATTCCTCTTTGAAGAGCTCCTCGAAGTTCCTCTGAATCTCTTTCTTTCTTTACAGCACACAGAATTCTTCTTCGAAGTGGAAGGAGGAAGAAATCTCTCACTTTCCCTCCACTCTTACAATCTCTTGAAGAATTCCTCACAATTGTTACACTCTACGGAAAGAAATCTCTCACTTTCCCTCCACTCTTACAATCTCTCGAAGAATTCCTCACAATTTTGACACTCTAGTAAATTATCTATACAATAATGGAACCTCTCTAACCTCCAGGACCTCCAGGACCTCTCTAACATCCAGGACCTTCTCTATTTTTGGCTAAAATCTTCTGTTAAAGTTGTGGATGACTTTTCCCAAGAGTTGCCTAAGCACCCCTCCAAAATTCGTCCTCATCCAATGCATTGTTGGACATAACCTCCGAGCTCGTCGTCGGCGGCGTCGAGGGCGCCTTCGGCGGGCCTTCTAAGTGAATTAAATCTGGAGTCTCGGGAAAAGTCCGTCGTTGGCGCCGTTGGGCTCGCCGTCGGCGCCCTAGTTCAAATCTTAACATTTTGGTCCTTTTCGCTCCAAATTCGCTCCTTTTGGCATCTTTTTGCTCCAATGACTAATCATCATTCCTGCAACAAAACATCAAAAATACCTTTCTTTAAAGTGCAATATCATTAAAAACAGCATAAAATAGGTATGAAAATCTACATCATTCCTGCAACAAAACATCAAAAATACCTTTCTTTAAAGTGCAATATCATTAAAAATAATATAAAATATGTATGAAAATCTCTCAAAAATACCTTTCTTTAAAGTGCAATATCATCAAAAACAGTGTAAAATATGTATGAAAATTTCAACATATTTTCCTTTGGTTAGTGGGTTGGAGTTAAATTGAGGAGGATTATTAATTGAGTTAAGAATCTGCCTCAATTGATTTTCGATACTCCTTATTGTGGTCCCTTGACACTTCAGCTCACTCTCCATTTAAATAACAACATCTTTTAATAAATCCTTCTCTTCATTTTGGGTGTTAAAGTTAAAATTTTTAGGAAAAGAAAGTTCATCGCTAAAATTACCATGATTATTCCAATTACATGTCTGATTAAATTGATTATCTTCCAAATTTTGGTTTTCTCCTTCAAAATTAGTATTCCAATTAAAGCTTGATCAATTTTCCTAACCCGGTTTGTAAAAATTGGAATACGGATCATATATCTCATGGCTAGTTTCAAAATAATTAGGCTCAATCAATTATCCAAATGAGTTTTCCTTAATACTTGGGGACCTTGAGGATAACTCTTTATGTATTGATCTAACTTCCTCTCAATATCTTCAACATGAGAAATTAAAATAGTAAGCATATTTTCCTGAAAATGCACCACTCTCTTGAGGTTTACTATTTCAAAGCAACTATCATTATAATCCAAATATGAATATTCATTATATTGTCGATCCACCATTTTTGCATTAAATCCATGGACTCTTCTAAAATCTCTCCCAAAAGTCCTCTCCAAATTTGACTTGTAAAATTCAAGGTCTGCAACTCCTGAACTACACATACAAATCTAAAGACTTAATTGATAAGATAAATATCAAAAATATTTTTGTTATTTTCTATTTTATTTAAATAAACACATAATAATTAAATACAGATATAATAATAATATAAATTCCAAATCTAAGTCTTACAGGTTTAACTAAAATTCTCCTAAAGTTCTTACCAAAACTTCCCCAGCAACGATGCCAAAAACTTGATGCGCCTCTAGTGTGTGTTGTTTTTCTGCGTGTTTTATGTCAAATTAAATCCACTGTAACAGCGTCAAAAACTTGACCTGTCCCAAAATTACGCAGTAATTTAGCTTTTAAAAAATATGACAAGCAACTGGACCCAATTTATATTAAGTATTTAATGTGCAAAAAAGAAATGTTATATAAAATATATAAATAGTTCACACACTAGGAGTTCTATGCAAGTACACGTATCGCTTCAAGTAATATAGGGCTTTCTTTAAAAATCACAGTATCAATCCCACGAAGAAGCTAGGTAAGAAATCCCTTAGGCTAAATCTAGTCTACTACTATAAGCAATAAATTTGGAAGGTTGATTAAAGTGATTTTAAAGTATGCTAAAGAAACTAAGTTTACTTAATTAATTTTTAAACTTTAAAGTTAAATTTACTAAGACTAAATAAAGTTTTGTCACGAAGAGTTCAAATTTAAGAAAGTATTCTTCCCACTACAATGAATTTTTGGTTAATGATAGAGACAAATTATTTGAATTTGTATTGTGTCAAAAAGGAGCAGTTTTAATTCTCTACCCTAATTCGGTGTTATAGAAAATCATTAGCTAATCTCAGGTTTAGTCCATAAATTCGTGGTTAGGCTGGGAGGATATTGACACTCACTCCAGAGCTCCCACTTTCCTTCCCCTGAAGGCTAACGCTCGCTTTAGTTCTTAAACACTAAGACCAAATTGGGGATTTTAGTATGTCACCCTAAAATCTCCAATTTTACGCCCCAAAAAGTATATTTTCCTATTTATTTTCACCTAATTCCTTGAACAAAACACTCCTCCATGGAATTAAATGTGATTCTCACTCTGTTGTAGAACTCATACTCCATTTCCTGGATCATATGTTTCACAACAGATTTTAACATTTCAATTGGCTAGATCAAAAGAAATTAAGAAGGGAGTGAAAAAATCATCACAATTTATTTTATATTTTAAAATGTCACATCCAAATTATCTCTTCATTTCATCATATCTCGGAAATAAAGAGAAGGATAAAGAAGTCTACTCAAAACTCACGAGGAAGATAAGACAAAACACAAATTTTATATATGAAAATAAGTTTACAAAATAAAAAAATGAAAGAACACAACTTATCTTAGACTCCTCCTCAAGCAAATCCCTCGAAGTTCCCTTGTAGCACTTTATCTCTTTACAATCAACACTAAATTCTCTCTTAGAAGTGTAATGAAAAAGAAACCTCTCACCTTCCTTCTCCTCTTACAATTCTTCAAGAAAATCCTCTCCACACACAAGAATTTACTCTACAACACACTCACACACACTCACACACACACACACACACACACACACACACACACACACTCACGCACACAAAAACCCCCACACACGCACACACATGAGAGGCGCCGAGACCTCTTTTTTAAAGAGACACAAATTCCCTCATTTTTCTCAAGAGACAAATCTATTCATCCAAAAGACATGTCTCTTCATTCAAGAGCCTTCTTCAAGTGTCTAGATGCATTAAATCACTTTATGGGGGTGTTTAAATCACTTTGGAGTTTTCTAGAACATCAAAATCTGCCAAAAATCGGTCCATAACCGTCCCGGGCACTATCAGCGTTGGTCTGGGCCCCGTCGACGCCACTTTTTGTCACTTCTCTAGACTCAGGCGCTGTCGAATTTTCTTTCTTGTTCGTTTTTGCTCCAAATTGAACCGTTTTAGCTTCTTTTTCTCCAAAACTTCATTTCTTGTCCCTGAAACCAAAAATATGCAAAATACCTTCCTTTAAAGTGTAATATCATTAAAAATTATTAAAATTGTGCATAAAATATATATGAAAATAAATTCATTTTTTAGGCGTATCAAAATCCCCCAAACTTAACAGCTACTTGTCCTCAATTAACACATTTGCTACATAAAAGTTATGAGTAATGGTAGAGAGTTTAACTTATAAATTTCTATAATTTGGTTTACTAAATATAATAGCACATCTTAAGAAAAATTTTTAACAACTTAACTCAAAACTTAAAGTATAAGAACATCTAGTGTCAAGTCAAAGATTTCTGATACTCTATTCATTTCAAGAAAAATTGCAATTTCTCATATTAAAGTCACTTAGAATATTCATATTAAAAATAACTTTATGAGAACTTTATTAATAAGGATAATAATACTCAAATATAAGTTTAAAAAATGTAATAATGCCTTCTTCCTCAAGTTGATTCAAGTGAAGCTAGTTTTTGATTAGGCATCTCCTCAAGCTTCTCCTCACATAATTTTCTTTTCTTTTCTTTTTTTTTTCTTTTAGGATTATTTTTAATCCTTTTTTTTTTCTTTTTCATGTGAGTATTTCTGTATCTAGATAACATTTAATAATTTTGAACTTCACTATCCTCTTCTTATAGTTAAAAACTTTTCACATTCCTTCATTTTATAAATTCATATTAGCTTTAATGATTTTTCATAAAGCCTCATTCTTTTCTTCTTACATGAACTCTAAGATTCTTAATACTTAAAAAATACAATTTCCTTTACTCTAAATACAAAAAGCATAGTCTTATTCTTTCGTACCAAATATTTTAACTCTAAAATTAACTTTCATTATTTGAAAACTTTTACTTAAGTCTACTATATATTTAGAACACAAATATAGTTATCAAAAGTTAGCCTCTAATACTAAAGGTCATGTTAAATTAAATTTTTAAAATATAGCTAATTGAGGACAAATAAAATTTAGTTTCATTCTTTTAAGGATAATTTTCTTCCCCCAAACTTAAATTTTTAAATATTTTGCAATCAATTCCGTAGAATGTAGCAGGAAGAAAAAGTAAAAGTTGAATCTACTAACTACTACAACATCCTATCAAATTCATATACATTCATAATTGGGATAAAATGACTGTAGGAGAAAGTAAATCAAGCCTAAAACATGCATGCAATAATACTAAACTAAAAGGAAGATACTCACTTAAATTTTTTTTTTTTTCCTACCCCCAAACTTGATTTTTAACATGTATAACATTTAGTGCAGAAAATATAAGTAGGAATAAAAATAGTTTAGAAATTCTATCTACCAAAAATGTCTATAAAAAACATCTACAATTATTTATCAGGATTGAAAACATGTAGTAGAATGTAAATCTAAACTAAACATGCATGATAAAATTGAAAGAAAGTTCTAACAAGGAGGATAGGTATCGTCATAGGACTATATATTTTTATGTGTTCTTCAAATCTTTATATTATTGTAACACAAACACAAACACACATGATAAATGAGGTCAATTCTTTGTTTAACTCATTGCATCTCACAAAATTACTTCCAATTTCTAACAGAATCACTACAGAGACAAATAAGGTACATTTTAAATGATTTTATAGATTACAATCCAAAAGATAAGATCATCCTTGATATATTGGCTCTCGAGCACCAACCTCAAGCATCACTATATCCCTTAATTAAGCACCTCTAGCAGTTATAAGGATAGTGTAAATTCATCCACATGTTACTCATCAAATAGGTTAGCTACTCCTATCAAATGAAAATAGAGTCAGAGAAAAGAAGTAACAAAATCGAGATGGAACTGTCACTGTTAGAATTCATAATGTCTCTTGTAAAACTCAAGCCCGAGTGAGACCCAAGTAGTAGTGAACTCGTCAAACCTACTATTAAAAGAGAACATATAAGTTTAGCCATAATAAGAAGTTAATGAATCACCTCCCTCATGACACACAAAAATCTAATCAAACCACTAACAATCCAAACATCTACCAATCATCATTCAAACTAAACAATCCACACTAAATCAAACACAATACACACTAACTATCCTGACTCTCAAGCATACTAAATCAAACCATACTGATATTATGGGTTGTCTCCCATAAAGTGCTTTGTTTAAGGTCGTCAGCCCGACAAATGATAACATCTCTAGTAAGGGTAAATAATATAATTACTCTTATTTGTCACATTCTCTCTCCCTACTTGTTTTACTTTTACACATATCACTAATTTCATTGCATTAAGAAGGATGCTATCACTAAGTATTTTAGCTTAGGAGTGGAAGTAAAATTGTAGTGATAATAATAGGATATAATCAAAACCAAAACTTTATCAACCTTCCAAGCTAGGGCGTGTTATTCTAGATAAGAACTTCTCTTGAAAGTTGTCGTGATTAACCTCAATCTCTATGGGATTGATATTCAGGGCTTAATCAGAAATCCCTATATTACTTGATAACAATACGTATACTTACATAGAATCCCTACTATTTGAAAATATAATTGAAATCTTACTTTGCTTGGGGATCAAGTTTTTGGTGCCATTATCGGGGATTAAAATCTTCAAGTAGTGGTGTCAACTTCATAAATCCTTACATATAAAAAATATCAGAATCAGTGTGCTTTAAAACCAAGTAGTATATTNTTTTTCAATTCTCCATTCATATGGAATTAATACCTTAACTCTAAATTTTTATATATTGTAGCCTCTGTCTAGGTGAACAATTTGAGCATTTTGTCAAAGACATAAGAGATCTCTAAATAGATATCTTAATTTTCTAAGTTCTTAAGTAGTTTCTGTTCAAATAATTATAGAAAATTGCATATAGCTTAGAAAATTCTATAAATATTCATGTGAGTTCCCTATGATCAGAGTAGTCT
>JXCR01147013.1:495155-516361 GCA_002079205.1 Phalaenopsis hybrid cultivar | reverse complement strand
TATATATATATATATATATATATATATATATATATATATATATATATATATATTGTTGGATCTTATATTGTCTTTCGGAAGTATACGCCTAGAGAGTTAGAGCCAAGTCAAAGAGAGAGAGTAGAGCACTTGGAGAATTTTGGGTAGAGAAATTGGGGAAAAAAGTCGTTTTATTCATATTTTGGCCCCTTATTTATAGGGACCTCTTTGTACATTTATAGAAGGTAGGGAACGGTTATGGAAACCATCATTATTGTAATTAATTTGCTAATTTAATATCAATTTTGCATTACAATTTAATTGTAATACAATGACTATCAGTTAATCGACGTGTTCGAGTTTGGTCATTTGAGGCTATCGGTTGCATGACGATGACTCCTGCTGTGGTAAAGCCGGTCGGTTGACTAGTTGTGACCGGATGTCTTTGCAAAAAATTTAACTAGTTGGGATCATAAGTGTGGTCCGTCGATTGGATCTACCAATATCGCATGTCGGTCGATTTGAATGAGTGTTCAGTCATTGGATCGTTAGTTCAGATCATGCTCCGTTAGCTGACGCTTCAATTGTCCGACAATCACCCTTGACCATTTGATCGCTTTGAAATTCATGCCAACAGTTTTGGTGCATCTATATATATATATATATATATTAGCAATGTTGCAGGTGAGCAAAATTCAATTCTGATTATTTTATGTATAATTGCATTTCTGGCCAAACGAACAAGATGTTTTTGTCAATTATATAATTTAGTCTAAATCTGTTCAACTATATTTGACTATTTATACTCAACTTTGACTGGGCTTCATGTCAACGCTCTTAAATAAAATTTTAAAAAGAAAAAAAAAATAATGAAGATTGCTTTTAAGAAGGCTCCAACCACCATGAATAACTTGTTGCAATTCTTGTTTCAAGTTGGCTCGTTTGTCCTTTTTTTTTTTTTTTCTCGTCTCTGTTTTCTTTCTCTATCTTTCAATTAAAAAGAAATATTACGTGCGTTCTTCGTATCTCCGACGTACGTGAACGATCGTTTATCTTCTTTCTCCTACGTGTATCTCAATCTTGTATGTACATAACGTGTAAATGCATGTAATATCTCTTCCTCAATCAGGGGCTGAATCAACTTTACTTTTTAGGATGAGCAAAATCATAACATCATAACATGTATGGAGATAGCCTGGATCTGTCGTCTTTGGGGCAATTGCTCATCATGGACATAGCCTCGAAACATATAAGTATATGGAAGCCACCTTAATATTTTAGTTGAAAGGTTATATTTTTTTATTCAAAATGTATTAAGGTTAGATTTTTATTAAACTCTTTTATGTTATATAATACATTAAAAATTGTATCCCTTAAAATAAATAATTAATAGTAGTTTAATATTAGTTATTTTTTATTTAATAGTTAAATTTATAATATTTTTTAAAAAAAGTTAAGTGAAGCAAAATTTTAAATTTGAATACTCTTCATCAAAGATTTTTCTTAGATTTATTATATCAAGTCCAACTACATGGCTTCAATATGCAATAAAGTAGGTGTTGGTTGGAAGAAATCACATTAATGCACTTTCAATGCTCTTTATCTAAGTAGGACACATTTCATTGAGTGAGTGATGAGGACATGCACGGGCAAATTTATTTTTCCCCTTAGAATTTTTTTTTGGTACAGCCTGCTGTCATCTTTGTGTTTTAGATCGCTACCACAACGTTGTTTGCAGAACTATTTTCTTGAAATTACTATAATAGAAAGCTGTTTTTTCAACCTGACTTATTAAAGTATTGTAGAAGTAAGAAAACAATTGTTTGATTTTTTGTTAAGAAAAATATTTATAATTCTCACCTCAATTTTTAAAGAAGTTGTTTTATCCATCAAAATTTTACAATCACATCTGTAAGAAGCTGCAATTAAGGTTGTTAACGAACCGATTTAAAGCCGAGCCGGGATCAACCCAAAATGGTCTCTAAGAAAATTTGATTCAATTTTTTTGATTAGTTCGTTTAACTTTGTTTATGTAATAATTAGTGCAAGGTATATTATGTTTAATTAGTCTTAATTAAACCCAAACATCAATTTTAGCTCTATTTAGTAAGTTATACTTGGCTTTCTCTCATGCTTAAGCAATTTTTGAATTTAGCTAGTCTTAATTAAAAAAAATCATTTGCGGCTTAATAAAATAAGTTAGCCATAAGCACCAACTAAACAACTTCTGAGAGTCTTAAGAATATAGAATTAATAGTTGTTTATCTCGTCTAACTCTCGCTCAATAATAGATTTCATTAGTCTAAGATTTAAGGATTTAGGGAAATTGCATTTACACACATTGTTTTGTTGAAAAATTTATATATATATACCCATAATTTTAATCTATTTGTACATCCACTATCCAAAATTTGGAGAGAATATTACATCAGGACTCCTAACGCAGAGCTACGTTCGGAGTCCAATGAAATGACACCACGTGGAGGTGGCAGAAAAATAAAAAAAAAAAAATCATTTTAGCGCAGTGAAATATTCTCTCCGTGTTATTCTGCATTATTCATGTGTTATTGTGGTGATATTCATGTGTTAGTGTATTCTGTGAATATTATCGGTGTAATAATAACACAATAACACATCAATATCACCACAATAACACCAAAGGAGAAATATTATCCTGTGTTATCGGGTCGGATCACAGGAAAACACGTTCGTTTCCTTGAAGCCACGTGTCCGCATATCATTGCACTTCGAACCTAGCTCTACTTTAGAAGTTCTAATGTAATATTTCCTCCCAAAATTTGATATTTACGGTTTTAACAGCTGGAGTCATGAGTATTTCACTTTTCAGACTTTTCTTGTGTGAATGTTTAGGTGTTTGAAATGCAAATATATAAGAGTCGTGTGGTATGGATGTAAATGACGCATTGAAGGGGTCCAGAACCGTCTTCTTGCCGTCTCCGCTGGCCGACTGTTTTACTTCTCCACCAGCAGAGAAATCAATGCGATGGAAGAGATCTTGGAAGATTGTCGAATTTTTAAGGAGTCGATTTCCATAATCAGCTCTGGCTTCTTATATTTTTCAGTTCGAGGGATAGGAACGAGATAAGTTCTCGCTACGATTTCATCTTTTTCCCTCTCTGGGGCTCGGGGCTCAGCTGACAGGTACATTGTCCAGGGTCAGGAGCTCCGTTCAGGTTGTTGGAAAGGAATGGAGGAGGATCTTGAAGTGGTGACAGGACTCCACGGTGAAGTTCCTGAGTTGGGGTGGCGGGGATTGTCGCCAAACATAGTTGGATTGATTTCCAGAATGGCTTCTGGAGCTGTAACGGGTTTTTTTGCCTTAGGTATGCTATTTCCGTTTTGTTAGTAATGTTTGTTTTTCTTCTCTCTCTCTTTCTCTATCTCTCTCTCTCTCTCTCTCTCTGTTACCGAGTTTTTCCAGATGTGGACAGAGGTTGACTTAAATATGGCAAATTGAGTAGCAAATTGAGCTAATACTACGTCTAGAAGCTTGCGAAGTGCATAATTTTTTTTTCATGGGATTTGATGCTTTAGGGCAGGCGATGTATCATTAGCTTCTTGCGTTTAGCTCATTTCTTGGTTGTATGCTTAGACAGGAACTTTGAAAAATTCCCTTTTAAATGCACTGCAAAAGTTAGCTGTCAGACATTCTTGTGGGAGGTACACAACAGTTTATCCTTTGAACAAATGGCTCAAACAGAAAGAGAACATTTGAGAAATCTGGTGCACAACAGTATAAGGTGATTCAAAATAAACAAATAACTACATGAATATGGGAGGGAGCAAAATTAAATTTCTAGATGTTAATTTACAGTAAAAACTAAGGTTTTGTTTTGTGCAATAGTAGCTGTTTGAAAATTTAGGGAAAAACTTCTGTGAAAATTTGTTGTTGAGTAGTTTTTCATTTCTATTTCCTTGATCAACTGTTGAGCTACTGTTTCTCCTCAGGTCGTTCCTCTCCATGTTCTCTTAATCATTTGACAGAATGCCAGGCTGCGGATTGTAGGTTGTGATGAGGGAAGTTATGAGTGATCAATTGTCAGGGAGGAGTTGCATGGCAGTCCTTAGTAGTAGACAGGGAAGGAGTGACGCATGAACATGCAGAAATAAGTTTGTTTTGTTATAATGTGTGGTGGGTTGGAATAGTAGAGGAAATCAATGATCTCTAGCTAAGAGACCTTGTGCTAGCGGGGGTGATCTGCTGGTTGTTAGTTTGGAATGCGGAATCAAGGTTGTGATTCAAACTGGTGTAGGGTGCAGGGGAGAAAACACACAAAGATTAGGGATTGATAGGAAATCCCCAAAGAACAATTCCCAACTTTACCGGGGTTTAGGATCAATTAAAAACTAAACCACACCGCGGAATAATGAGATCGCACCAATTCGATAAAAACTGAAACAAAAAAATTTTTAGAAAAACACAATCAAAGCAATCAGAAAAGCACACGAGAATTTACATGGAAAAACCCGATAACGGGAAAATACCACGGAGCCACACTACCACAAATCTTCATTAAAAAATTCAGAAGGTTTTATAAAAAACTCACACAAGTTTTCTCTCTATACATAATGAAAACTTACAGGATTGGCTCCACAATCTCTCTCTCTGATTCGACGTAAAAATCACGCAGAATTACCAAAATTTACTTCTTTGATATTCGTCATCTTCATCGGGATGCTCGTCGAAGAATACTGAAGGAAGATACATTGCAACTGCTCAAAATCGGACTTAAAACTAAAATCCCACTTAAAACAGTCCTGGTATGCGCCAATAGGCTGGTGCAAATGCGTCAACCTCTGTATATCGTCAACCAGAATTGAGAGCCTATGCGCCCAAAGGGCAACGCATAAGCATCCCTCCTTTGTCGCCCACATCAAGTGGGCCCCTATGCGCCCATAGCCGACGCCTATGCACCGGTTTTTCTTGATCGAGAAGTGCCAATTGGGTTCTTGAGCGCCCTATGCGCCGGCATTCCTGCTGCTTGGGTTGCTTCGGCTCCACAACAACCCAACAGGGATCAAATGTGTGGAGTATTGTAACTATGGAGGATAGGGGTGGGGAGCAAGCTATTGAAGAAGAAAGGAAATGTTGACACGTGGAGGCATTGAAGAAGAGGATGTACTGTATTGCATCCATATTTATGGGGACAATTGAGGTCATAAACTATGGAGGCGTGGCGAAAATCATCAGTTGATTTTATTAACATGAGCAGATTGCCATTCCATTAAACAACTAAATCATATTATAAGCATCAACTAAATAATCGTATTATTCAATTCTATAAGTAGGGACGTCAAACATGACTCAACATGACAACCCGTTCTGGTCCAACTAGAAAATTTTGATTTTAGATTGACCGTATTAACTTTAGGGTCAAGTTCGGGGTGAAAATTCAAAAACTTATAATTTTTTGTTCAGAATTGAGTTTATCAGCCAACTTATATAATATTTTATTTTTTTTTTTTTCTATTAGTTCACATTTATTATTTGATAAGATTTTTTTTATTATGTATTTATGTATCCTATTTGTATTTATTTTTATACTTATACTTCAAATGGGTTATTTAAATCAGGTTCGAATTAGATTTTTTTATAGATTGGTTGGATCCGTCTTAGGCTTTCAAACTGTTTAATAAACATTTTGGTTTCAAGTCATGTAAATTTGGGTCAAGTTATATCTTGGTTATACTCAAAATCAACTCGTTAGCTCGAATTGACGCCCTATCTATAAGTATATATATATATATATATATATATATATATATAATATTTTTTTTGTTTAGTTCTGTTTTTTACTTACAGGAGGGCAATTTGACATGATGATGCATGATGGTTTAGAGAGTTTCTTGATACAGATAAAATGATGTTATTCGTATGTAAGCTATGCAAGAAAACATAAGATTCATAGTTCAGAAACCAACAAATAAAATGCATCCATTCTTAACGTGACAACAACATAGACAAGAACTAGAACTCAAGAAATAATACAATAATCAGATAAATTTGAATAAATTAGTAAAAGATGTGAACCACACAAATCTACGAGCATTTATAATTTAATCATAATTCGAATTCTAATTTTGCTAAATTTTTTCAAGAGCACTAGTATGCAAGTACCAATTTATATAAGATGAAATTTAGATCAAGGGAAGAAGTTACAAGTGAGAAATTAATGGAGGCCTTATGATAGTACAGGGAAGCGACCTCACCCAAAATTAGGCAGTTGTAGAAATGCAGAAAGAAGAGGAAGCAAAAACTGAAGTCCATCTTAATCAATTGATCTTAAAGATACAGTGTTGCCTATATATAGGCTAGCGAGAATCTTTTAGTACAGTTCTTGATTCAGGGGTATAGCTGAGTTGATTATAATCCTATGGCTGAGATGTATTTAGTTAGTCATACTATGGTTGAGATGCATTCCGTTAGTTATAATATTATTATGGTTATTACCCCCCTACAGGGCGATGGTTTTTGGCAAGAAACTGAAACTTAGTTTTCAATGTGTTGAAAAGTTGAGAGGATTGATTAGATGCAAAAGGGGCCATAATCAGCTTCGACCCTGCTCTGATACTATGTAGAAATGCAGAAATGAGTNTGTCTCCTTCGCAGCTGGTGCTTTTGTGGGAGTACTTAGCGGTGCTTTAGCAGGGCGGGCTTCGGACACAGGAATTATTCGAGGTGCTGCACTTGGAGCAATTGCCGGAGCTGTTCTTGCTATCGAGGTTTTAGAAGCTTACCATGCTTACTGGCGCTTGGATCCGTCAAATTTTGGGAGCACATATGATGCGGGACGATTCAGGGTTAGATTTTCAAATACTAGTATGATTATGATATTTGGGATGCTTTCATGCAAAAGTAAATAACTGATTCACAAATCACAAGTTATTAGTTATACAAACAACTTCCTTTCTTTAAGTGGAAATATGAGACGAACTCAAACCAACTGATGATGAAATGATTGTAAATAATCAATAATTTTAACAAAAAAATGAAAATAAAATTAGTGAGAAAATGAATTAATTTACACAAAATTAGATTTCTAAGGGGTCAATTTTAAGCTAAAAATCAAAAGCATTAAACTAGCTGATAATAAATTAAGTACAAGAAATAGACAAAAAATAAAATCATTAAGATAAATTAGGTCTCAAGTCAGTAAAATGCGATGACTTATCTCATAGGCCTAACCAACCTACAAGCACATGCATTAAATAAAAATCTGAGCCTCGTATAGGGCCTATCTACTAATGGATTTAGAGCAGGATTTAACCTAAGGGCCTGTCTGGCAACGAATTCATGCAAGATTAAAGCCGAATCCTGCCAGACGATCATTTTGCGCAAGATAAATTATGAGATTCCATAAATCTGGATTCTGCGGATTTCGGCTGTAAATCTCATAAATCCTAAATCCTATGAATTGGTGGATTTAACTTCGCGGGGCTTGGGATTTAAGTTTGAGGGCTTCTGATTGTCTCCACTGGTCATAACTACTTCCTAAATCCTCGCTGAAATTGTCAAACAGTTCTATCAGATTTACAGGATTTAGTAAATCCGTTGCCACACAGATTTTTGGCTTTTAATTTATGAGATTTACTAAATCCTAATAACTTAAATCGCATTTATTGCCAAAGAGTACCTAAATGTTGCCAGACGGTCATTTTGGACAAAATAAAGCCGCAGATTTCATAAATCCAGATTTCACGGATTTTGGCCTTAAATCTCATATTTACTAAATCTCGTGAATCGGCGAATTTAGTAAATCCAGGACGGGTTTACATGCGAAAAGGAAGATGTGAGGTTACCTTTCAGTTAGGGCTGTGAATTTAGCTCGAAGATAGTTAATCACTCAAAAATTGATTTAAATTTTGGCTCTGATCGAGATTGGATCGAAATAAACGAGCTGAGCTACTAGCCAATATTTTGGATCGAATTTTTTTTAGCCAATTTCGAGTCGATGTCAGCTCGGTTTGAAATCTAATTGTTAACAGTCTTACTAATGTTAGGATTGTGAATTTAGCTCGAAGATCATTAATCGCTCGAAAATTGATTTGAATTTTGGCTCGGAATGAGATCAGATCAAAATAAACTAGCCGAGCTATGAGCCAGAATTTTGGAACGAAATTTTTTCAAGCTGATTTTGAGTCGATTCCAGTTAAGCTCGAAATCGAATCGTTAACGACTTTGCTTTCGGTAGTAACAGAGCAAAAAGAGCAGAAATATAGGAATTTTGTTTCTCTACACACCGCGATCCCATCGTTGCCTTGTCGGTTATCTCTGATCACAACTTTATCTGGAGGGTTTGGTCATGAAGGAGAAAGTTTTGGGCAAAACTAGGAAGTTGGGAGAGGCCGAGTGAAGCAGACGAGTGTTTCGGGCAAAGAGGGGGGAGGGTTTCAGCCATAAATGAGAGAGGGTAAGAGGAGAGCGGTTTCTGATTTTATTTTATTATTTATTTAACTTGACTTTATTATTTTAATTGAATAATAATAAATAGGAGAATTTACATACATAGACCTAATTCTTTTGCATTTACGTATCACACACCAAAACTTTGATTTTTACAAACACAACAACAAGCTTGTCACTCATCACACTTTTTAACAGTGAAATCTATATTTTTATATCTAGGTAAGAGGCTTTATTTGTAAAAATCAGAGTTTTGGTGTGAAATATGTAAATGCATGAAATATGTAAATACGTGTGTAAAGTTCCATAATAAATAAATAATTAATAAATTAATAAATTATAATAATTAAATAAATTTAGATATAATTATTTAATAGTTAATTAATGAATAAAAAATATTATAACTAATTAATTCAAAATTAAGGTTAAATTATTATTTAATAAGTAATTAGTTTAATAATTTTATATTAGTACTAAATTATTTTAGTAAATCATTAGCTATTAATTAGCATAATTAGAATTAAATTGAAATTTAATTTAATTAAAATTAATAATTATTTTTTATTCTAGAAATAAAATAATATATTTTCTATTCTAACAAACATAACAAACTTTTAAATCCTGACAGAAGTTGTCAAACAGCTTGACTGGATATAATTGGATTTATCAAATCTGTTGCCAAACAGTTTTTGGAATTCAACTCTTACAGGATTTACTAAATCCGGATTTATTGAATTTACTAAATCCTACTAACATAAATCTGAGGTGTTGCCATACAGCCCCATAGAGTTACCCATGCATTATCAGAATCATGTCCAACTCACCAATACATAGGATGTTTTTTAAAATCTAAGGTTGNCATTTACTTATCACACACCAAAACTTTGATTTTTACAAACACAACAACAAGCTTGTCACTCATCACATCTTTTAACAGTGAAATCTATATTTTTATATCTAGGTAAGAGGCTTTATTTGTAAAAATCAGAGTTTTGGTGTGAAATATGTAAATGCATGAAATATGTAAATACGTGTGTAAAGTTCCATAATAAATAAATAATTAATAAATTAATAAATTATAATAATTAAATAAATTTAGATATAATTATTTATAGTTAATTAATGAATAAAAAATAATATAACTAATTAATTCCAAATTAAGGTTAAATTATTATTTAATAAGTAATTAGTTTAATAATTTTATATTAGTAATAAATTATTTTAGTAAATCATTAGTTATTAATTAGCATAATTAGAATTAAATTGAAATTTAATTTAATTAAAATTAATAGTTATTTTTTATTCTATAAATAAAATAAAATCTTTTCTATTCTAACAAACATAACAAACTTTTAAATCCTGACAGAAGTTGCCAAACAACTTGCCTGGATATAATTGGATTTATCAAATCCATTGCCAAACAGTTTTTGGAATTCAACTCGTACAGGGTTTACTAAATCTGAATTTATTGAACTTACTAAATCCTACTAACATAAATCTGAGGTGTTGCCATACAGTCCATAGAGTTACCCATGCATTATCAGAATCAGGTCCAACTCACACCAATACATAGGATGTTTTTTAAAATCTAAGGTTTATTATGTACACAATCTCTTCGTTTAGACTAGCCTTAAGAATAATTTGCATAGAATATCTTGTATTGGATTGAATGTGAACTTAGACGATTTGGAAAGAGATTATATCTAAGGATTTGACGATAGGCTCATGATATAAGATCAAACTGGACATGCCAAAATTTGGATATATATCAAAATCACTTAGAAGTTTCAATTATTAGGCATTAGTTCCAATGATTGCACAATGTTAAACGGTCTCATTTTTCCTTTATTTAATTTCTTAAAATTTTCAATTTGGATGCACCATGATTTTATCACATTGCTTAAATTTCATATACTTGCAGTAGGAAACAACTTGTAATTTTCATAATTAGCTGTTAATTTCTTGCAAATAATCTTATGCTGATCATGCATATGTTGCACAAATGATTGTGCGAATATGTTAGGCTTAGATTTTATAGGTAAGTCAATAAGATCTTTAGACTTTATAAGACTTTATAGGTTGACGCATGTAACAATCTTAAAGGAACTCATAGCAGTAGACCTATTAGCTAATGAATTGCATGCAAATTCAATGAAGTATCAAATCTCACCGAAATGCATTATCTTTTATCTAACACATGACAAATTTCTTAGGCTTCTATTAACCACTTCTATTTAATTATTTAGTTGTGGACAATAAAAAACTCAAAATATGCTTTTAGTTTTTTTTTTTCAAAATATTTTTTTCATAGCTTATGAATATTAATTAAATCTTGATCAGAAACAAGTGTTTTAGTACATTTAATTTATGTGCTTCATTAAAAATATAATTTAACAGTATGAGATGTATTAGAGTTCTCTTGATTTGGTTTAAAATGTGATATTTCCGAAAAAATAATAAGTTACACCGATCTAGGAACGAANTATATATATATATATATATATATATATATATATATATATATATATATATATATATATATATATATTTCTAAGCTACTCTCTTCAAAATGATATGATGAAATCGGTTATGCTATTTAGGACTTCATAGAGGGCTTGGCGTGAGCTGATGTATCTCTTGATTGAGTGTCAAAATCTTAAAACTTATTACTTATGTCGACAATTAAGAGATTGGGATTGGAAAATGGCTATTTTTACCTTCTTTTTTCTATAGACAATAAGTTTGTTTCCTGAAATTGACATTGGCGTTATTGTAAAACAACTTCTTCAATATAGCCACTTTATTGTATCCTTAAATTGANAAAATGGCTATTTTTACCTTCTTTTTTCTATAGACAATAAGTTTGTTTCCTGAAATTGACATTGGCGTTATTATAAAACAACTTCTTCAATATAGCCACTTTATTGTATCCTTAAATTGATTTTTTGCAATTAATCTCTATAGTAATTGAATAATAAATATTACTCTTTTTGTTCCTTAAATTGAAGTTTCAATTAATCCCTATATTAATTGAATAATAAATATTATTCTTTTAAGTTTATGTTTTATATTAGCACATCTAAAATAATTTTAAGCATGTGACATTAACTTTATTTTTGTAACTTAACACTTTATAAATCATACGTATTGTAGCATTCGTAGTATCTTCCAAGCTATCAGTACGATTTTAAAATCCATTAAAATCATAAATCTCATCAAATGTAGGAGTATAATTGTAGTCCTCTTTACTTTCATGTTATATTTCTCGACATAGTTTTAAAAATCGGACCATACTAGCCGGTTCGATCGGTTCAACCATTAACTAGTCATTCAACCGATTCAGTCCAAAATCAGAATTATTTTTGCCTGGAATCGGGACTGGTCAGAACGGGGGTTGAACTGGTTCGATTTTTAAATAACCGGTTGGTCCAAATATTGTTCAATTTTAACCCTTTTGATATTGATAGGATGACCAAAAATAAGATATTTAAATTAAAAATAGCGAAAATATAATGTATTAATTTTTTTATCTAGAAAATTATTCAAAATGTTCAAAACTATTATTTTAAATTAAAATTTTTTTCATAATTGTCTTTTTTTGTTTTCTGTACCCAAACTGTTCATTTTTTCTGGCTTTGGCTTCATTAATATAGTTGGTTTCGATTTGCTATAAAATGTATATAAAGCAATCTTGTTCTTTGGAAGTTTCTTATATACTTCAGTCAAGTAAATTTCTGTGGTTGTGTTTGCTAGAATCTGATGCTTCTNAGATATGGTTAGGACAAGATCAACTCATTCCAGTTATAGATAACCCCCAAGTTCACATTTAAAATCTATGTCCAAATATTAGTAATATCAATAGCCGCATAAGTTTTTTTTAATGAAAAAAATTTGGACCTGACTGGTATCTTGTGAAAATAAAAAATTGTAAGTGGCACCTACATTGAAGATAGCATCTAACAAGGTGTCATAATCATCAAATTGGAATATAGTATTGGTTACCAAACCTTTGAAATTTTCCTAGGGATAGCATTGCTACGGTACCCTAGAGAATAGCACTGTAACAACACCCATAGGAATAACTCGCGATAGATGACTGTTCTAATCCTGAATATAGAGGAGAGTTATAGCGTCACACAAAGCTCTAGTTGTAGGACTCTAGGATGTCAGTTATCTATAGAAATAACATGGCAATGAAAGCCCTAACTTCCTTCAAATGGGGTTCCATTTTTCTTAAANGTTATTGTAAAACAACTTCTTCAATATAGCCACTTTATTGTATCCTTAAATTGATTTTTGCAATTAATCTCTATAGTAATTGAATAATAAATATTACTCTTTTTGTTCCTTAAATTAAATTTTCAATTAATCCCTATATTAATTGAATAATAAATATTATTCTTTTAAGTTTATGTATTAGCACATCTAAAATAATTTTAAGCATGTGACACAAATTTTATTTTTGTAACTTAACACTTTCGAAATCATACGTATTGTAGCGTTCGTAGTATCTTCTAAGCTATCAGTACGATTTTAAAATCCATTAAAATCATAAATCTCATCAAATGTAGGAGTATAATTGTAGTCCTCTTTGCTTTCATGTTATATTTCTCGACATGGTTTTAAAAATCGGACCATACTAGCCGGTTTGACCGGTTCAACCATTAACTAGTCATTCAACCGATTCAGTCCAAACTCAGAATTATTTTTGCATGGAATCAGGACTGGTCAAAACGGGGGTTGAATTGGTTCGATTTTTAAAGAACCGGATGGTCCAAATATTGTTCAATTTTAACCCTTTTGATTTTGATAGGATGACCAAAAATAAGATATTTAAATTAAAAATAGAGAAAATATAATGTATTAAATTTTTTATCTAGAAAATTATGCAAAATGTTCAAAACTATTGTTTTAAATTAAAATGTTTTTCATAATTGCCTTTTTTTGTTTGCTGTACCTAAACTGTTCATTTTTTCTAGCTTTGGCTTCATTAATAAAGTTGTTTTCCATTTGCTATAAAATGTATATAAAACAATCTTGTTCTTTGGAAGTTTCTTATATACTTCAGTCAAGTAAATTTCTGTGGTTATGTTTGCGAGAATCTGATGCTTCCTTTGCAATCAGCTTATTTACAGTTTCCACATCAGTCCTGGTCATTTGTGTTTTCCCTCAATCCTTTAGCCTTTGTTCATTATTATTTTGCTTAAACTTTGCCCATATTTTTCTTTCTAATTTGCTTGTTTATTAGTTACTTTTATGCATTCTGCTTCAAGGCTTTCATTGTTAAGAGCTCTCTCAGTACTAACAAAATCACACAGACATTCTAACATTCTTCAATGTCTCCTTCGCAGCTGGTGCTTTTGTGGGAGTACTTAGCGGTGCTTTAGCAGGGCGGGCTTCGGACACAGGCATTATTCGAGGTGCTGCACTTGGAGCAATTGCCGGAGCAGTTCTTGCTATCGAAGTTTTAGAAGCTTACCATGCTTACTGGCGCTTGGATTTATCAAATTTTGGGAGCACATATGATGCGGGACGATTCAGGGTTAGATTTTCAAATACTAGTATGATTATGATATTTGGGATGCTTTCATGCAAAAGTAAATAACTGATTCACAAATCACAAGTTATTAGTTATACAAACAACTTCCTTTCTTTAAGTGGAAATATGAGACGTACTGAAACCAACTGATGATGAAATGATTGTAAATAATCAATAATTTTAACAAAAAAATGAAAATAATTAAAATTAGTGAGAAATTGAATTAATTTACACAAAATTAGAATTCTAAGGGGTCAATTTTAAGCTAAAATCAAAAGCATTAAACTAGCTGATAATAAATTAAGTAGAAGAAATAGACAAAAAATAAAATCATTAAGATAAATTAGGTCTCAAGTCAGTAAAATGCGATGACTTATCTCATAGGCCTAACCAACCTGCATTCTGAGCCTCTTATAGGGCCTATCTACTAATGGATTTAGAGCAGGATTTAACCTAAGGGCCTGTCTGGCAACGAATTCATGCAAGATTAAAGCCGAATCCTGCCAAACGGTCATTTTGCGCAAGATAAATCATGTGATTCCGTAAATCTGGATTCTGCGTATTTCGGCTGTAAATCTCGTAAATCCTAAATCCTACGAATTGGTGGATTTAATTTCGCGGCGCTTGGGATTTAAGTTTGAGGGCTTCTGATTGTCTCCACTGGTCATAACTACTTCCTAAATCCTCGCTGAAATTGTCAAACAGTTCTAATTTAGTAAATCCGTTGCCACACAGATTTTTGGCTTTTAATTTATGAGATTTACTAAATCCTAATAACTTAAATCGCATTTGTTGCCAAAGAGCACCTAAATGTTGCCAGACGGTCATTTTGGACAAAAATAAAGCTGCAGATTTCATAAGTCCAGATTTCACGGATTTCGGCCTTAAATCTCGGATTTACTAAATCTCGTGAATCGGCANTTTGTTGCCAAAGAGCACCTAAATGTTGCCAGACGGTCATTTTGGACAAAAATAAAGCTGCAGATTTCATAAATCCAGATTTCACGGATTTCGGCCTTAAATCTCGGATTTACTAAATCTCGTGAATCGGCAGATTTAGTAAATCCAGGACGGGTTTACATGTGAAAAGGAAGATGTGAGGTTACCTTTCAGTTAGGGCTGTGAATTCAGCTCGAAGATAGTTAATCACTCAAAAATTGATTTAAATTTTGTCTCTGATCGAGATTGGATCGAAATAAACGAGCTGAGCTACGAGCCAATGTTTTGGAACGAATTTTTTTTAGCCAATTTCGAGCCGATCTCAGCTCGGTTTAAATCGGATTGTTAACAGTCTTACTAATGTTAGGATTGTGAAATTAGCGAATTTAGCTCGAAGATCGTTAATTGCTCGAAAATTGATTTGAATTTTGGCTCGAAATGAGATCAGATCAAAATAAACNATCGGATTGTTAACAGTCTTACTAATGTTAGGATTGTGAAATTAGCGAATTTAGCTCGAAGATCGTTAATTGTTCGAAAATTGATTTGAATTTTGGCTCGGAATGAGATCAGATCAAAATAAATGAGCCGAACTACGAGCCAGAATTTTGGATCAAAATTTTTTCATGCTGATTTTGAGCTGATCCCAGTTAAGCTCGAAATCGGATCGTTACCACTCTGCTTTCGGTAGTAACAGAGCAAAAAGAGCAGAAATATAGGAATTTTGTTTCTCTCTACACCGCGATCCCATCGTTGCCTTGTCAGTTATCTCTGATCACAACTTTATCTGGAGGGTTTGGTCACGAAGGAGAAAGTTTTGGGCAAAACTAGGAAGTTGGGAGAGGGCGAGTGAAGCAAACGAGTGTTTCGGGCAGAGAGGGGGGAGGGGTTTCAGCCATAGATGAGAGAGGGTAAGAGGAGAGAGGTTTCTGATTTTATTTTATTATTTATTTACCTTGACTTTATTATTTTAATTGAGTAATAATAAATAGGAGAATTTATATACATAGACCTAATTCTTTTGCATTTACTTATCACACACCAAAACTTTGATTTTTACAAACACAACAACAAGCTTGTCACTCATCACATCTTTTAACAGTGAAATCTATATTTTTATATCTAGGTAAGAGGCTTTATTTGTAAAAATCAGAGTTTTGGTGTGAAATATGTAAATGCATGAAATATGTAAATACGTGTGTAAAGTTCCATAATAAATAAATAATTAATAAATTAATAAATTATAATAATTAAATAAATTTAGATATAATTATTTAATAGTTAATTAATGAATAAAAAATATTATAACTAATTAATTCAAAATTAAGGTTAAATTATTATTTAATAAGTAATTAGTTTAATAATTTTATATTAGTACTAAATTATTTTAGTAAATCATTAGCTATTAATTAGCATAATTAGAATTAAATTGAAATTTAATTTAATTAAAATTAATAATTATTTTTTATTCTAGAAATAAAATAATATATTTTCTATTCTAACAAACATAACAAACTTTTAAATCCTGACAGAAGTTGTCAAACAGCTTGACTGGATATAATTGGATTTATCAAATCTGTTGCCAAACAGTTTTTGGAATTCAACTCTTACAGGATTTACTAAATCCGGATTTATTGAATTTACTAAATCCTACTAACATAAATCTGAGGTGTTGCCATACAGCCCCATAGAGTTACCCATGCATTATCAGAATCATGTCCAACTCACCAATACATAGGATGTTTTTTAAAATCTAAGGTTGATTATGTACACAATCTCTTCGTTTAGACTAGCCTTAAGAATAATTTGCATAGAATATCTTGTAGTGGATTGAATGGAAAGAGATTATATCTAAGGATTTGACGATAGGCTCATGATATAAGATCAAACTGGACATGCCAAAAATTGGATATATATCAAAATCACTTGGAAATTTCAATTATTAGGCATTAGTTCCAATGATTGCATAATGTTAAACGGTCTCATTTTTCCTTTATTTAATTTCTTAGAATTTTCAATTTGGATGCACCATGATTTTATCACATTGCTTAAATTTCATATACTTCCTGCTTGCAGTAGGAAACAACTTGTAATTTTCATAATTAGTTAATTTGTTGCAAATAATCTTATGTTGATCATGCATATGTTGCACAAATGATTGTGCCAATATGTTAGGCTTAGATTTTATAGGTAAGTCAATAAGATCTTTAGACTTTATAAGACTTTATAGGTTGACGCATGTAACAATCTTAAAGGAACTCATAGCAGTAGACCTATTAGCTAATGAATTGCCTGCAAATTCAATGAAGTATCAAATCTCACCGAAATGCATTATCTTTTATCTAACACATGACAAATTTCTTAGGCTTCTATTAACCACTTCTATTTAATTATTTAGTTTGTGGACAATAAAAAACTCAAAATATGCTTTTAGTTTTTTTTTTTCAAAATATTTTTTTCAGAACTTACGAATATTAATTAAATCTTGATCAGAAACAAGTGTTTTAGTACATTTAATTTATGTGCTTCATTAAAAATATAATTTAACACTATGAGATGTATTAGAGTTCTCTTGATTTGGTTTAAAATGTGATATTTCCAAAAAAATAATAAGTTACACCGATCTAGGAGCGACCGGCTGTTACGCCAATTCTGATGGGACTGGCTTTACGCCGGTCCAAGAGGGATGGCCCAACCATGCTGGCCGACTGTCTAGGAAGATTCCATACCCCAGGTGGGGTCTGTCAAGCCAATAATCACGTACGCGAAGAGAGGAATTAAGGAAAGATTTGGAGAGAAAAGTTTGCAAGCATTTGGGGGAAAGTTTGAATGTGGTTTGGATATGTTTTATTAGGACTAGTCACATGGTTTTATATTCCTGCAGTTTTCTTTTTTGTTTGTTTGCTCCTAGCGGCGTCTAGGGTTTTGGAAATCCAATCTATCTCTCAAATCATAGATCACCCTTGTATCATGTTTGTTTGCTTAGATATTAATAAAATTAGTCTGAATCCGGGTTTCTTACTGATTTCTTGCAATTTGTTTATTGTTTTCAGCGCTTAAGCGTATCAAATTGGTAGCAGGGCACGATCTTGGAGAGATCGCAATAGAGAAAGTTAATTCTTCGGAAGAGAGATTGGAAGAAGTAGGGCAACTTAAATTTGAGGTAGAGGAAGGGTTCTCAATCATATAGAAGAAAGGTTTTCTTCCATGAAAAATTGATTTAAGAGCATAGAGGAAATGCTGAGGAGACTTAGGACCCGTTTGGGGCAGCTTATTTGGTGCGGAGCATTTTGAANAAAGGTTTTCTTCCATGGAAAATTGATTTAAGAGCATAGAGGAAATGCTGAGGAGACTTAGGACCCGTTTGGTGCAGCTTATTTGGTGCGGAGCATTTTGAAAAAACGCCCAGGCCCGTTTAGGTAAACTTCATTTTGGCAGCTTATTCAAGAGCTGCGTTTTCAAACCGTTAAAATCAACTTTTTCACATTGTTCTTGGCTAGATGTGGTGGCATTTTTTTATCTGCAGACTAGTTTTTCCAAAAAAAAAAAAAAATTATAATAGCAACCCCAACCTTTTTATTAATAATTTGTAGATACCCCAAATAGACCCTAAAGCCGTTCCAAACAGACCCTTATCGAGATGCAATTTAAAACCCCATCAACAGCTCAAATCAAAAACCTTAACCAAGGGTTGACTGAAGAACCCTTGGCCAAATTGAGAGGGAAATAAATCGAATTAGAGGAATATGAGGAGGGAAGCATCCACCATCAATAACTTCCCTCGAGGACTCTGATCGAGAATTGTGAGAGAGGGGTGGGCTGAAACATGAAGGTGGGGTTATATAAGAGGTTTGGAGGAACATGAAGACGGGATGAGGGAAATCGGATGGGGGTATGGCTATGATTGAAGGGGGAGTTTCACCCTAAATACAAGGGGGGAAACATCAAAGGGAGAGAAAATTGGGGAGGTAATTTTAGGGCGATGAAGTTGAAGATGTTGATCTTCGAAGGGGAAGACACACATGGATTNAAATTGGGGAGGTAATTTTAGGGCGATGAAGTTGAAGATGTTGATCTTCGAAGGGGAAGACACACATGGATTANAATTATTTAGTTTGTGGACAATAAAAAACTCAAAATATGCTTTTAGTTTTTTTTTTTTAAATATTTTTTTCATAACTTACGAATATTAATTAAATCTTGATCAGAAACAAGTGTTTTAGTACATTTAATTTATGTGCTTCATTAAAAATATAATTTAACACTATGAGATGTATTAGAGTTCTCTTGATTTGGTTTAAAATGTGATATTTCCAAAAAAATAATAAGTTACACCGATCTAGGAGCGACCGGCTGTTACGCCAATTCTGATGGGACTGGCTTTACGCCGGTCCAAGAGGGATGGCCCAACCATGCTGGCCGACTGTCTAGGAAGATTCCATACCCCAGGTGGGGTCTGTCAAGCCAATAATCACGTACGCGAAGAGAGGAATTAAGGAAAGATTTGGAGAGAAAAGTTTGCAAGCATTTGGGGGAAAGTTTGAATGTGGTTTGGATATGTTTTATTAGGACTAGTCACATGGTTTTATATTCCTGCAGTTTTCTTTCTTATTTGTTTGCTCCTAGCGGCATCTAGGGTTTTGGAAATCCAATCTACCTCTCGAATCATAGATCACCCTTGTATCATATTTGTTTGCTTAGATATTAATAAAATTAGTATGAATCCGGGTTTCTTATTGATTTCTTGCAATTTGTTTATTGTTTTCAGTGCTTAAGCGTATCAAATTGGTAGCAGGGCACGATCTTGGAGAGATGGCTGCAGAGAAAGTTAATTCTTCGGAAGAGAGATTGGAAATGCTGAGGAAATGCAGAGTAGGGCAACTTAAATTTGAGGTTTTCCTCCCTGGAAAATTGATTTAAGAGCGTAGAGGAAATGCTGAGGAGACTTATCGAGATGCAATTCAAATCCCCATCAACAGCTCAAATCAAAAACCTTAACCAAGGGTTGACTGAAGAACCCTTAGCCAAATCGAGAGGGAAATAAATCGAATCAGAGGAATATGAGGAGGGAAGCATCCACCATCAATAACTTCCCTCGAGGACTCTGATCGAGATTTGTGTGGGAGGGGTGGGCTGAAACATGAAGGCGGGGTTATATAAGAGGTTTGGAGGAACATGAAGATGGGATGAGGGAAATGGGATGGGGGTATGGCTATGATCGGAGGGGGGAGTTTCAACCTAAATACAAGGGGGAAACATCGAAGGGAGAGAAAATTGGGGAGGTAATGCTAGGGCGATGAAGTTGAAGATGTTGATCTTCGAAGGGGAAGACACACGTGGATGGGTTTATCTGGTGGAGCAATATTTTGCAGTGAATGTGCTAAATGGTGAGGAGTTCTTGGCTGCAAGGTTATGTTTGGAATGAAAATCCCTAGCATAGTTTCAATGGAGGGAGGCAAGATACCTGATCCGTTCATGGGATAAATTTAAGGATTGCTTGTTAGAAAGTTTTAGCCATTCGAGAAGGGGGCCTATGCAAGCGGCTCTATACCTTGACTCAGGAGGGGACTATCATGGAATATAGGGAGATATTCAAGCTATTGTTGGGATGACTGAGGGGGGTTTATAAAGCAGGATTGGTGAAGAATTTTATGAAGAGTTTAAAGCCCGACATATGTTCAACACTTCGACTGTTGAAGCCACGGGAATTGAGAGAGGCGATGGAGCTCACCCAGCTAGTGAAAGACAATTACTAGATGGAGAACACCCCTAGAGGATTTCATAAGATTACCTCAATGACGATGACACCAAGGACCCAGACAGTGTCATTTCAGAAGGAAGCGTTAAAGAAGAGGAATATGGGGGCCTCTCGGGGGAGGCAGAGGTGTGAGACAGGAGAGCAAAGGGATTATGTGAGAATTATACCCCAGGCTACTAGTGCAAAGTTCGCACTCCTTTCAATTTTTAATGGGGAGGAGGTTGATAGTGAGTTGGATGAAGAAGCGGGAGATAGAGAGGAGCACTTACACTTGGATGTAGTGGAGGTGTCCCTCAACTTAGTGGTGGGATTCACTCCCAATCACGCCATGAAGGTGACAGGACAAATCGATGAGCAACTTGTAGTGATTTTGGTAGATAGCAGAGCCACTCACAATTTCATCTCAAACTGGGTCATGGACCAGTTGAGATTGAAGCTGGTAGATACGGGAAGCTTTGGGGGTCATGATGGGGGACAGAGTGGGAGAAAATTTGGGGAATTTGCAAGGGATTGGGGGTGACGCTACATGGCTTACAGGTGGTGGAGGATTTCGTACCCTTGTATTC
>JXCR01147013.1:455958-485248 GCA_002079205.1 Phalaenopsis hybrid cultivar | reverse complement strand
GAAGGGCCAAACCCTCGCAGATAGCCACCACCACCCTAAGATCCCACCCTAGTTTGATTATTTATGTCGTGTCTATCGTTATTTCTAATTTTCAGGTGTTGTGTTATATTTTTCCTTTCAAGTGTATTGATTGTAACTGTTTAGTTGCTTTAAGTAATAATATTTGTTTTTCTATTATGGTTTGGGTTACTCATATATCAGAGAGTCGTAGATAGTTTGGTCAAATTAAGCATCAATGATCTGAAAACCAATGAGATTGGATGTTTTAGATTTGACTTATGTTATAAAAGGTAAAGGTAGACATAAAACGACTTCGTCTTGTATAAAAATGATCCTAATTTATTAAAATTAAATGATAATATGACACTCAATATGACGCAATGGAGAAAAAGGATTCATGTAACCAACCCCAGCAAGTGGGATAAAGACTTGTTGTTGTTGATTTATTTAGTAAAATGAGAACTAAAATCGAACCAATAACAAAAAAATCAAATATTTAGATTTTAAAAATCAAAGATCACAATGCACTTTTGAAATNTTTGTGTTGTTCCAACCACTCAGCCATCCATTCCTCTCCTTCCAACTTGTTGCCCTTGCTGCAACTCCTCCCTTTCGTTGTCGCCATCCACACCATTGTTGTCTTCACCCATTATTTGCTACCTCTTCGAAGGGCCGAACCCTCGCAGATAGCCACCACCACCCTAAGATCCCACCCTAGTTTGATTATTTATGTCGTGTCTATCGTTATTTCTAATTTTCAAGTGTTGTGTTATATTTTTCCTTTCAAGTGTATTGATTGTAACTGTGTAGTTGCTTTAAGTAATAATATTTGTTTTTCTATTATGGTTTGGGTTACTCATATATCAGAGAGTCGTAGATAGTTTGGTCAAATTAAGCATCAATGATCTGAAAACCAATGAGATTGGATGTTTTAGATTTGACTTATGTTATAAAAAGTAAAGGTAGACATAAAACGACTTCGTCGTCTTGTATAAAAATGATCCTAATTTATTAAAATTAAATGATAATATAATACTCAATATGACACAATGGAGAAAAAGGATTCATGTAACCAACCCCAGCTAGTGGGATAAAGACTTGGTGTTGTTATTGATTTATTTAGTAAAATGAGAACTAAAATCGAAACAATAGCAAAAAATCAAATATTTAGATTTTAAAAATCAAAGATCACAATGCACTTTTGAAACTGAGCCGAATCAATCAAAATTGTTCGGTTCAATTCGTTAACTAAATAATGCACACCCCTGATCTAGGTGTAATTTTGAATTTATGCTTAAGACACACAACATATTATATATATATATATATATATATATGAGCATGATATGCACCTTGGTCCAATTTTGAAAGAAAACTCGGCAACTTATTTGGATTCCCAAAAGATGATTTCTCCTTGCTCCCCAGCCAATCCCAAATCCTTGAGCCTCCTCTCCTGATAGTATTCCAGAGTATCCAGTTCTGATTCACGCGCTCGAAAAATTTCATTTATATGCTGGAGCACCTTCTTCTCCCCTAATCTTATACCAATAGCAATCACAGACCTTGGATCCAGTCCTCCCCTTTCCATTAGCTCTTCATCCTGTAAACTTACACGCATTAAACAACATCATTCAGTAAAAATATATTGCTAGAACATTGGCACATTTCGTAGAAGGCAATGAGTTGAAGTTGCATGCCTGTGATAGAGATTTTTATTTGGAAGATTTTCATACACACTGCTTAATTCCTGTGTATTTACATATCTAATACCTAAACTTAAAACTTATACATATACACCATCTTACCAAAGCAAAGTTGAAGTTGTGGATTTTTTTATGTGATATGAAAGATTTGGTGGTAAAAATGTAAAAAACAGAGTTTAGATGTTTGATATGTAAATACAAAGGAATAGGATGGTATGTATGTAAATGCCCCTTTTTATTTGCACATAAAAAAGACAAAAAATTGAACTAGGATTCAATTAACTATGAAGCCAACATTAGAAGAGAGATGAAGCATACACATTCATGGAAGTTAAAAAAAAAAAGGTATCATTTGCTGGAAAGAAAGTCACCAAGCTTTTCTTGAACTAGAACTATTTAAATTAAATTGACAAAAAATCAGATTTATGCGGTAAACGTAATATATAACTTAAATGTCACCATTATTCATAATACAATAAATCACCATAGGATATCCAAGACTCAGAGACAATTTGAAGAGGTCATCAATTTCTGATCATCCTCTTTCTTTTTCTGTAGGTTTTTACATTTTGAGTAATTAAAATTAGAGAAATTTACATACATACTACTCAATTCTTATTTATTTACGTATCTAACATCCAAAGTTTGATATTTACACTATAACAATTTAGAACCTATGTATGCAAAAATGCATTTTATATTTAAAAAGATGGTGATGGTGATTTTGATGTCATGTTAAAGATTAGAACATTATGCATGTAAATATGAATGTTTAGGTGTTAGCTATCTAAACACAAGAATTATGTGGAATTTTATGTAAACGCCCCTTAAAATTATAATAGTAAACCCTNAAGGGATCATTGGGGTATTAAATTCAGTTCAGTAGTATATCTATCGACAACTGATTAAGTAGGATGGATGAACCACAGTGTCGGAAATTGCCTTAGGAGTTTAGTCGGAAGGAATATCTTACAATGGGATTCAAGACTTTTCAGAGAAGATGAAGAGACATTTTCTGAGTGGTTATACTTCAATGTGATCTAGTATGTCATAGATTTCATCCCAGAGTTAATTCCTCCTTACATTCTTGTTTATCAGATACTCGAACAACTATTAAGAGTGGAAAAAGCCAATTATAAGTTTGATGGTTTGAGACTTGGTTCATGAGGAAACTCATCCACGTACAGTTCCAATTATGATTGTGCATAACAAGATGGATACATATTCAATCAAGACGTGCTTTGGAATGTCAACGCTAACTAGATTGACTTACCAGGAAATTCAATGTTTTTGTCACCTTCAACGTGGTTGACCTGACGTCATATGATGAGGAGATTGAAGTTTCGACAGATGAAGTCGAATCTCCCTCCAGCTGTGGGAGATTTACGTGGGAGCTTACCTTGAATGCGGTACTGTAGCTGCTACAATACCGCGGGATTTCACAATCAGGGAGATGGGCCAAAATAGTCTTATTTTTCTTTCTTATGTTTTCTTTCCTATTATCCTTCATTCATTTTAAGTCATTATCTATAAATGTGTTGTATTAAGGTTTGAAATTCAATTTTTAACTCAATTTTCTGTCAGGACAACAGCCGACGTCCATTTCTCCCTTTGAGGATTGTATCTGAGGGTTTGGGTGATGCCACGGTTGTATCATTCTCTTAAAGTGGTGTTTATTTTCCCTATCCCTTTCCACATCCTCCCCACGTCGCTCCCAACCGCCCTCCATTACTGTAGCTGCTCCCAAACAGTTGCACCGTGTTGTTTTCCCTGCAGTTTCCTCAATCCAGCCACATCTCCTAGTTGCCACCATCCTAAATAGCCATCCTTTTGTTGTCCTGCAGTTCCTCACATCCCTCATTGCCTCCACCGATATTTTTTCCCAAAACAATATTTTCCTACTGTTTTGTGTTGTTCCAACCACTCAGCCATCCATTCCTCTCCTTCCAACTTGTTGCCCTTGCTGCAACTCCTCCCCTTCGTTGTCGCCATCCACACCATTGTTGTCTTCACCCATTATTTGCTACCTCTTCGAAGGGCCAAACCCTCGCAGATAGCCACCACCACCCTAAGATCCCACCCTAGTTTGATTATTTATGTCGTGTCTATCGTTATTTCTAATTTTCAGGTGTTGTGTTATATTTTTCCTTTCAAGTGTATTGATTGTAACTGTTTAGTTGCTTTAAGTAATAATATTTGTTTTTCTATTATGGTTTGGGTTACTCATATATCAGAGAGTCGTAGATAGTTTGGTCAAATTAAGCATCAATGATCTGAAAACCAATGAGATTGGATGTTTTAGATTTGACTTATGTTATAAAAGGTAAAGGTAGACATAAAACGACTTCGTCTTGTATAAAAATGATCCTAATTTATTAAAATTAAATGATAATATGACACTCAATATGACGCAATGGAGAAAAAGGATTCATGTAACCAACCCCAGCAAGTGGGATAAAGACTTGTTGTTGTTGATTTATTTAGTAAAATGAGAACTAAAATCGAACCAATAACAAAAAAATCAAATATTTAGATTTTAAAAATCAAAGATCACAATGCACTTTTGAAATTGAGCCGAATCAATCAAAATTGTTCGGTTCAATTCGTTAACTAAATAATGCACACCCCTGATCTAGGTGTAATTTTGAATTTATGCTTAAGACACACAACATATTATATATATATATATATATATATATGAGCATGATATGCACCTTGGTCCAATTTTGAAAGAAAACTCGGCAACTTATTTGGATTCCCAAAAGATGATTTCTCCTTGCTCCCCAGCCAATCCCAAATCCTTGAGCCTCCTCTCCTGATAGTATTCCAGAGTATCCAGTTCTGATTCACGCGCTCGAAAAATTTCATTTATATGCTGGAGCACCTTCTTCTCCCCTAATCTTATACCAATAGCAATCACAGACCTTGGATCCAGTCCTCCCCTTTTCATTAGCTCTTCATCCTGTAAAATTACACGCATTAAACAACATCATTCAGTAAAAATATATTGCTAGAACATTGGCACATTTCGTAGAAGGCAATGAGTTGAAGTTGCATGCCTGTGATAGAGATTTTTATTTGGAAGATTTTCATACACACTGCTTAATTCCTGTGTATTTACATATCTAATACCTAAACTTAAAACTTATACATATACACCATCTTACCAAAGCAAAGTTGAAGTTGTGGATTTTTTTATGTGATATGAAAGATTTGGTGGTAAAAATGTAAAAAACAGAGTTTAGATGTTTGATATGTAAATACAAAGGAATAGGATGGTATGTATGTAAATGCCCCTTTTTATTTGCACATAAAAAAGACAAAAAATTGAACTAGGATTCAATTAACTATGAAGCCAACATTAGAAGAGAGATGAAGCATACACATTCATGGAAGTTAAAAAAAAAAAGGTAATATTTGCTGGAAAGAAAGTCACCAAGCTTTTCTTGAACTAGAACTATTTAAATTAAATTGACAAAAAATCAGATTTATGCGGTAAACGTAATATATAACTTAAATGTCACCATTATTCATAATACAATAAATCACCATAGGATATCCAAGACTCAGAGACAATTTGAAGAGGTCATCAATTTCTGATCATCCTCTTTCTTTTTCTGTAGGTTTTTACATTTTGAGTAATTAAAATTAGAGAAATTTACATACATACTACTCAATTCTTATTTATTTACGTATCTAACATCCAAAGTTTGATATTTACACTATAACAATTTAGAACCTATGTATGCAAAAATGCATTTTATATTTAAAAAGATGGTGATGGTGATTTTGATGTCATGTTAAAGATTAGAACATTATGCATGTAAATATGAATGTTTAGGTGTTAGCTATCTAAACACAAGAATTATGTGGAATTTTATGTAAACGCCCCTTAAAATTATAATAGTAAGCCCTTTTTTTTTTCTCAATGCCCTTGCATAAATAAATAAATAAAAGGAAATTTACATAAGTAGCACACAATTGTTATGCATTTACATATCTCACAGCTATACTTTTATATTTACATGCATTACATTTTAAAAGTAATAATAATGTTATTTTTTATGTGATATTAAAGAATTGAGTGTTATAAGTGTAAATATAAAAGTCTAGGTGTGAGAAATGTACTAAATGCACCTAAAAAATCATTCACTATTCTCTAGCCACTGTAATATCCTATAAACCAAAGAAAAGCTTTAACAGTAGCTTATAATCTAGAATGCATGGTATGCAAAATTTCCTTAAAACTCGCACAAAAAAGAAACACAGTTTACCTCTTCGACTGCCGTGTGATAACATGAGAGGGCAGAACTACATGCATTGCGAACCACACGGCAAATCGTCTCCTCATTGGCATGACTAACGGGTAACTCCAGATGACCCCAAACTGAGTTTCTAAAAAGAGACTCCAAAAGGAAGGCATCTGTTCCTCCAAGAGCTACCAGCCTTAAATATGGAAGCATCAATGGAGGAAGGGGAAGGTCAAGCATAACATCAAAATATGCAGTTTCCCCTAAGCCATTTAGCTCTGCAATATCCAACTTGTCTTCATAAAAGGGATCAGATTCAGAGATCTGTAATGTCATTGTATAAACATGGCGGCTCTTGTTGTTTGGTTCTATGAAGCCATAGTCTAGTGCTAGCTCAGCATTGCTTTTCTCTTGATCATATTGTATGTAAACCTGATATGGATAATTTATGTCTTATAAGAACTCGTAAACATATAAAAAGGATAGCCCAAATATTTACATTGAGTGATTTTAGTCCCAGAGTCCATAAAGGTGCCAAATTAATCCCTAGACTCCTTTAATATGTGTTGAAATAGTTTCCAAGGTGGACTATTTCAGCCCATATTAAAAGTGCATGGAGACTAAAGTGAACCTTTTATAGACTAAGGTAAAATGACTCCCAACAAAAATTTAGAGGATCATTTTGACACTTTTCTCAAAAAGATAAGAATTCAATAAAAAATCTTAATGAAGGAGAATAATGATTGCAAGCAAAGTTACATCATAATGCGTTCAGCTATAACTGTGAAAAGTGCTGTTATTATAACTCCTATTGCTTATATTTAGAAATTTGTAGAATCATTAAAGCAAAATCTATAAGGGTTAGGTTTTGGAATCCTTATGTGTTAATTATTCCATTTCAGATGTGGCACATATTGTCAAGTTGAGCTCAGCAAGCTTTCAATGCAAAATTTTCATTAAACTACTGTATTAATGTCAAGAGTAAAGTGTCAAAATAGTCCTCTGGCTCTTTACATTTGGCCATTTAAATCCTAGAGTCTATAAAAGTGTCAAATTAGACTTAAGATTCTTTAAATTAAAGTTGAGATAGTCCTATGGATATCATTTTAGTCCATATTAAAAGAGTCTGGTGACTATATTGACATTTTTATAAAATATTGTGTTAAAATTACAACTTGCAAAGAGTCGTAGGACTATTTTGATACTTTTCTCTTAATATAAAATAAGTGCTAACACAACCCACCTTAACCTGTTATTGGATTCTTTTGCTCCAACTATAAAGTTTTGAATTTGAAACTTATTGCGAACAAATAAGCACATGAGTTTATGACTAAATTCGCTCAAAATAAAAATAAAAATAACAAATAATCCAAATAAGTGCTAGATGGACAAATTCTGCTTTCATGCAATTAAATAATGAAATCGCAATATCTATCAACTAAATCACCAGCAAGGACTACGCATGTCTATCATCAAAGACAAAAAAAAAAAAAAACTGATTAATCAGAAAAAAATAGGTACAGTTGAAATTTACCTGTTCACCAGCATTGACAGACACAGGCGTACGCAATGAAAATACAAGTTGACGGGAAAATACTCCCTTTCCTTTGATCTCCCAACAGCTCTCTTCTGAATTAATGCTAGAATTATGATTAATCTGATCAACAACATCAAATAATCATCGAAAGAACTAACATGTATGAAACATTGATTAGATATTTTAATCTATTCAATAAATCTTTATGCATGGGTTCTTACAAGATCAGCTAATGGAATTAGAGCAAGCTTATCTCCACGAAGTCCTGAAAATGCCCTTGATCTTAGTATTCCAAACGCCCATAGGAAATCATCAGCATTAATTGTCTTCTGGAAAAGCTGCTTGTTTGGAAATATAATTTCATCCTGTACTTTTGTGAATTCATTTTGAACGAATTCTTTTATACCAACTGTTGTGTTCACCAATTGAGTTCCTACAAAAGGAGAGGTGCATCAGTTCATAACAAAATTTGATAGAGTAAGAGTCAATTTGAGATGGCCGCAGTTTTTTATACATATGGTTGTAGGGATGTGACAAGAAAAATAACTTCTTAAAAAGTTGTAGTGTGAATTATAAATATTTATTTTTTCTATGATGCTCAATAGTAACTTTTTTGCAGCCACCACACTTAAACAGATCTGATTGCAAAAAATAACCCCTAATCATTTTTTTTTAGAAAGCATCAACAAGATAGTTGCTAAAACAAAATTGTAGTTGCAGTCTAAAACGTAAAGTAGAAAGCTGTGTCAAATGGACCCTAAGACAAACCTTAAACGTAGATCATAAGTAACTGTGCTAGCCAAAATATTTCGGCGGGCAACCACAGACTGTTTTTATTTTTCCAAGTGACAAGATTCTCCCATACGAAGGAGCAATAACCTGAGGCAGAACGTCTATCATGGATGGACTTGGGCCCAACNTAACTGTGCTAGCCAAAATATTTCGGCGGGCAACCACAGACTGTTTTTATTTTTCCAAGTGACAAGATTCTCTCATACAAAGGAGCAATAACCTGAGGCAGAACGTCTATCATGGATGGACTTGGGCCCAATAGCATCTGTATAAACCGCAATAGAGTGGGAGTTGTGATGAGTGAATAACAAATCTGAGTCTAATGTTCCCAAGATTCGATAAACAACGGTGAAATGATGCTCATAAGGGTCATGCATAAACTGACTGATGATACCCATGGCATGAGAAATGTCCGGGAGAATATGGGCGAGATAGATGATCTTACCCACGACGCGTTGGTAGTAGGTTTTGTTCACTGGAACAAACAATGGGAACATCCAATACTTTCTAGTTTGGTTTTATTGGGCCAGCAACCAGTTTGCATAGGAGAAAGTTGGTCTCGGTCAATAGGTTTGTCATATATCTGTGCTGAGAAAGACAAATGCCCTAAGAGGATCGAGCTACTTTCATGCCTAAGAAATATTGAATAGAAGACCCCAAGTCTTTCATTTCAAAAGATATAAGAGGATGCTTTTAAGTGACTCCAAGGCTGACAGATCATTACTTGTGAGCACAATGTCGTCGACATAGACGATGAGGATGGCAATACAACCACTGGAAGAATGCCAAAAAAATAGTGTATGATCAGATTGGGCCTGAAAGAACTCATGGCCCACTAAAATTTGTGTGAACTTGTCAAACCAGACCCGTGGGGATTGATTCATTCTATGAAGGGACTTTCGCAAATGGCAAACTAGTCCACGGAAAAAAATCGAGTTAAATCCCAGAAAAAGAGATATATAAAAATCCTCAACAAAATCATCATAAAAAAAAACATTTTTGACGTCTAGCTGAAGTAAGAGTCAATCCAAATTCACGACTAGTGATAATAAGACACGAATGGTATTGAGTTTAGCAACTGGAGTGAATGTCTCTTCATGGTCTACTCTATAAGTCTGAGAATATCATTTGTCAACCAACCGTGCTCTGTTTCGTTCAAAAGAACCATCGGATTTAAACTTGGTCTTGAAGATCCACCGTCACCGCTTTCTTAAACTAAGGAAGATCGATCAAATCCTAAGTATGATTGCGCCGAAGAGCATTCATCTTGTCCATGACAGCAGCCTTCCAGGACGGGTCAGCCAAAGCAGCTTCTATAGTGGATGGGAGACAACGATCCATCATAGAAGTAGCAAATACTTCGTAGGTAGGAGAAACGTTGTGGAACAAGACGTATTTCACCATAGGAAATAGAGTTTCCATCGATATATGTTTTCATACGTCAATAGGAAGATTTATATTTTCACTCAGATCAGGAGTGACCCCATAGGCGGCGAATGCATCTTTCCAGGGATTTCGGTCAAAGCAGATTCCAAGATCTGCAGCGAAGCAAAATGCTCAAGAAGGTGGTCGTGATGTTGGCCTATTTGTGGGCGAATCCATCGGTGCAAAAGGTGCACTGGACACCGTGGACATAGGAGGAATGTCTAACCTAGTCGAAAGAGTAACCGTTTTCCAAAAAATCAAGCTCTTCCTCACTTGAGATATTGTTAGAGAAAAATGGGACATTTTCAACAAAAAAAAATAAAGACACCAGCACTAACAAAGATTTTCTTAGTGGAAGGATCCAAACACTAGTATCCTTTTTTTATTGGAGAAATAGCCAAGGAAGNCACGACGCGTTGGTAGTAGGTTTTGTTCACTGGAACAAACAATGGGAACATCCAATACTTTCTAGTTTGGGTTTATTGGGCCAGCAACCAGTTTGCATAGGAGAAAGTTGGTCTCGGTCAATAGGTTTGTCATATATCTGTGCTGAGAAAGACAAATGCCCCAAGAGGATCGGGCTACTTTCATGCCTAAGAAATATTGAATAGAAGACCCCAAGTCTTTCATTTCAAAAGATATGAGATGATGCTTTTAAGTGACTCCAAGGCTGACAGATCATTACTTGTGAGCACAATGCCGTCGACATAGACGATGAGGATGGCAATACAACCACTGGAAGAATGCCAAAAAAATAGTGTATGATCAGATTGGGCCTGAAAGAACTCATGGCCCACTAAAATTTGTGTGAACTTGTCAAACCAGGCCCGTGGGGATTGATTCATTCTATGAAGGGACTTTCGCAATTGGCAAACTAGTCCACGGAAAAAAATCGAGTTAAATCTCAGAAAAAGAGATATATAAAAATACTCAACAAAATCACTATAAAAAAAAACATTCTTGACATCTAGCTGAAATAAGAGTCAATCCAAATTCACGACTAGTGATAATAAGACCCGAATGGTATTGAGTTTAGCAACTGGAGTAAATGTCTCTTCATGGTCTACTCTATAAGTCTGAGAATATCATTTGTCAACCAACCGTGCTCTGTTTCGTTCAAAAGAACCATCGGATTTAAACTTGGTCTTGAAAATCCACCGTCACCGCTTTCTTAAACTAGGGAAGATCGATCAAATCCTAAGTATGATTGCGCCGAAGAGCATTCATCTTATCCATGACAGCAGCCTTCCAGGACGGGTCAGCCAAAGCAGCTTCTATAGTGGATGGGAGACGACGATCCATCATAGAAGTAGCAAATACTTTGTAGGTAGGAGAAACGTTGTGGAACAAGACGTATTTCACCATAGGAAATAGAGTTTCCAACGATATATGTTTTCATACGTCAATAGGGAGATTTATATTTTCACTCAGATCAGGAGTGACCACATAGGCGGCGAATGCATCTTTCCAGGGATTTCGGTCAAAGCAGATTCCAAGATCTGCAGCGAAGCAGAATGCTCAAGAAGGTGGTCGTGATGTTGGCCTATTTGTGGGCGAATCCATCGGTGCAGAAGGTGCACTGGACACCGTTGACATAGGAGGAATGTCTAACCTAGTCGAAAAAGAAACCGTTTTTCAAAAAATCAAGTTCTTCCTCACTTGAGATATTGTTAGAGAAAAATGGGACATTTTCAACAAAAAAAAATAAAGACACAAGCACTAACAAAGATTTTCTTTAACACCAGTATCCTTTTTTTATTGGAGAAATAGCCAAGGAATACAAAGATTTGATTAAGCAGGGATCAAGTTTATTACGAGTTTGGTTTATGTTTCGGGCAAAGGTCGTGCACCCAAATATTTTGGGGTCTAACGTAGAGAATGATCGATTGGTAGGAAAACAAGACATTATGACAAATAATGGGGTTCAAGATTTGTGAAATTTTTTGGGAACTCTATTGATGAGCTAGTTGGCAGTGAGGATAACATCATTCCAAAATCGTTTAAAGATATTGGTTTGAAACATAATTGAACAAGTAACTTCAAGAAAATGTCTATTTTTCCTCTCTGCTACCATGTTTTGTTAAGAGGTATTCGTACATGAACTAANTCAAGATTTGTGAAATTTTTTGGGAACTCTATTGATGAGCTAGTTGGCAGTGAGGATAACATCATTCCAAAACCGTTTAAAGATATTGGTTTGAAACATAATTGAACAAGTAACTTCAAGAAAATATCTATTTTTCCTCTCTGCTACCATGTTTTGTTAAGAGGTATTCGTACATGAACTATGATAGAGGATGCCCTTACTCACTAAGAATTCTCCCAATATAGAGTTAAAGTATTCCTGATCATTTTCCCTCCGAAGGACTTGAATATTTGTTTTGATATGAGTTAAAATAAAAAAGTGAAAATTTTTAAAAATGACCGCAACTTCAGATTTATCTTTTAAAATATAGACTTAAGATATTTGAGTGTAGTCATGAATTAAAGTAAGAAACTACATTTTATTGCAGTAGCTCGCAGTTCGAAAAGGTCTCCATAAATCACAATGAATAAATGAAAATGAGAGGAAAAAGTGTAAGAATGAGGTAGATATGACACGTTGATGTTTAGCTGACCGAAAAATTTCGCATTTAAAAAAAGATAGACTTNGAAACTACATTTTATTGCAGTAGCTCGCAGTTCGAAAAGGTCTCCATAAATCACAATGAATAAATGAAAATGGAGAGGAAAAAGTGTAAGAATGAGGTGGATATGACACGTTGATGTTTAGCTGACTGAAAAATTTCACATTTAAAAAAAGATAGACTCTTATCAATAAACATCAAGGAGTACAAATAATTTAAACAATAAAAATAGGGATGACCCAAAAAACAATATAGAAGCATAATAGGACATGCAGTAGAAGAGAAAAATTATAACTAGGAGACTGAGTATTGGTGTCATCTATGTCATTTCTTGGAAGATTTCTGGCATCAGGAAAGGGTGTCGGTTGCGGGAAAAGGGAAGGACCAATTGCTAAAGGCCAACAAGTGAAAATTCTGGTGGCTAAAGAAGAACCCTGACGGCTGGAGTAAGCTCCATTGGCTCTGATACCATGTTTGAATTCAACAGGATATTTTTATTGATATCAAAAGGGAGATAAATATAGGATACAAAAGTTATGAAATAGGAAAAACATAAAATAGAAAATACTTAAACAAGGATAGATATAAACTAGGAAATACATAAGCAAGGAAATANTATATATATATATATACATACATATATATATATATATATGTGTGTGTGTGTGTGTGTGTTTATTTATTTATGTATGTATGTATGTATGTATGTATGTATGTATGTATATGTGAGTGTGTGTGTGTGAGACAATTCAATTATTTGGATTTATATATTTAGTATTGACAATTTCATTTTCAAGTTAATTTTTTTTCTTTATAAATTGAACTATATCAACCAAATTCGGTTCAATTTTTTTGGTTTAAACAAATTAATGCACACCCCTATCTAGGGCTGAAAACATAAAAGGCGGGCTAGAATATTGTTTTTGGGAATGTAACTAACTTGATTTTGTTTTAACTACGGGGAATCAAAGTTTCATATGAATACAAACCCTTGAGTTAATTACATCTTAGGTTCAATTTCAAGAATGCTATCAATTAAAGAAGTTAATTGTGCTTTGATTCGTGGCTAGAGGTTTTAAATTTTTTGGCGTTAGGAAAAAAAAAATCTAACTTTTATGCAAAAGTATTAACTCTTGAGAAAAATAGGATGAATAAATAAGATGAACCATGAAGTAATCATAAGGAGATCAAGCAAAGACAGAGAACACTAAGGGCCCGTTTGGGGCAGCTTAAAAGTGCAGCAGCGTTTTGAAAACGCTGTCTCACTGTTTGTTTATAGCGTTTGAGCTGAGTTTGGCGAAACGGAGTTTTCTATTTTGTATTAAATGCGGACCGCGGGTGTATCCCTACGATCCGCGCTCGACCTCCAACCTTTTAGACGTTTGCCCTCTAAAAACAGTCTGCAACCTCCCTAACCTTTCTTCGAACTCTTGCGTCAATCCTGCTCCCTCGATACCCGAATTCGCTCGAGCTTCCGGCGCAAGTGCCGCAAGGCCAATTTTACGGCGCCATTTGGTGTGCGGCGAAAGCTCATGAGCGCTCCCCTGTCTTTGGATCTTCGCGGGAAGCACAACGTGCGGTCGATGTCGGTGAGGAAAGACGACGGATTCAATGTTAAAGTTGGCATCGACCCTTCCAATGTTGTCATCACCAAGCTCAAGCTCGACAAGGACCGGAAGCCTCTCCTCGACTGTAAAGCTCGCGGGCGCTCCACCGACAAGGCCAAGGGCAAGTTCTCCGTTGAGGAGGTGGCCGTCGGCTCTGCACCCTCCCTCCAGGAGATTGATTGATATCTCCCAAATGTAACAGACCTTTGGTGATATTCTATTACGTTTTTGTATCAGTTTGGATTCAGAAATTTTTAAGTTTTTTCTCCTTAAAATTTATAAATTTTTATTTTGCTGTTGCTATTTCAAGTCCTTCGATTGTAGATTTTGAATATGGGTACTATGTTATGAATTTCTCTTACTATATAAATCTTTGGAATTTAGCCGGAGTTGTGATGTCAGTTTCATCTGGGCCATTATTTCACAATTTTCGTTCCACTTTTCTATATTGATCCTTATAATAGAGGAAGTGGTTTTTGTTGCTCTCACGATGTTCGTTGTTTGTCCTCTGTGAGTTCATAGAACAATTTCTTTTTGATTTTTGGAACTATGAAACTTTTATTTAACTCGAAATGAAAAAATTGGTAGCATGGAATCATGAGCTTGGATGTATAACCTTCTGAAGTTCCAGGTGCCACGTTATGAAAAATTGGAATGATATTTTGTTTCATGGGATAATAGGAGCTGGTTTGTTGATGATCTATATACGGGATCTAGTGGAATTATTATTACATGAAATGGGTACTTCGTAAATTAGTGCTTGAAGCTATTGGTAATGCATATTTCTTCAATAAATTCAGACTCAATCTTTCTTGAGTTTTAATTTGTCATTTATATTCAGACCAATTTCTTTCTATTTGGTATCCAACCACACTTTTTGTTCTGCTCTATGATGATTTGACAATAAATTGTTTCTCATTATCTTTCGTATTTGAAATTTAATTGGACTAATGAGGTTTTTGGTTTGACGACCTATGTAAAATGGAACTAAGAGCATTATTCTAATGTTTATAACATTTATATTGAATTAGTTGAGAAATTTACAGACATACTTTTGTGCTTTTGCGTGCAAGCTTTTTCATTTAACTAAAAAATCCTGCAAATCAGTTATTCATAAAACGCACAAACCAAACAGCTAAACAATTTATCCAGAACAGGAGCAGATTAGTCATCTATCCAGAATCAGTTGTTTTCCAAACGCACAAACCAAATAATCAGTCAGCTTATCTAGATCAGTTGGTCATCAGCAGATTATCAAGAGTTTTTGTTTGTCAGCATAAGCTGGATAAGCTGCAGCTGCCCCAAATAGACCCTAAAACTTACATCCTTCGACTTAAACAAGGAAGCTCGTCAACCCTTCCCAATTCCCAAGTACACCCACAAATAATAAACAAGTCCAAAACAATATTCCCACATACAAGTTTACCTTTCAATAAATAGTCACTGCGATAAAGTCGGTCAAAATCCATGCTTATGACCAAAAGAAGATTGAAATCTTACAGTCTTCAGTTTTTTGTCGCTCAACCATATCAATCTTTTGTGAGTCAACCATTTTTACACATTGCTCGATATGGATCGAAGAAGCCAAGTTTCATAGGCTCGAAAACTAATATGAACCATTCAATCACAGACAAACTACGGATGGTGGAACACAAAGAGCCAAGTTTAACCAAAATATTAGTAGATGAACATCCAACAACACAAAATTTTAAGCTAATAGATGAGGGCCTACTATAATTTCAGAAAATTTTATTTCACTTTCAATATGACCCTATTTTTTACTTCACTCTCACACACATCCTACCTTTAATACCTTCACATTCCATTTGAAAAGTTAAACCACTTGTATGCATCGTGATATTCTTGTCATCCAACAAATTGATTTATTATAAGATCTTAAAACCACATAGAACAAACTAACAAAGTTGATTCCAGAGCCTCTCAATCATACAAAAGTGCGCATGAGATTAATCACATAGGTTCATAAAAGGTTGGAAGATTTACATACATACCAATCAATTCGTATGTATTTACATATCTAGCAGTTCAATTCCTTAACATATATGTCATCTTACCTATGCATCAGAAGGCATGTTTCACTTTTGAATGTTAAAATGGTGGTGTTTTTGAAGTGATATGAAAGATTTGAGTGGAACAAAATGTAAAAAAGCAAAAATTTAGGTGTTAGAAACGTAAATACAGGGTAATCGGGTGGTCTGTATCCAACTATTGGTGCTCACCTCGCATTTGAAGTAGCTCCTCCTGGGACCTGCACTGCAAAAACGGNAAATGGTGGTGTTTTTGAAGTGATATGAAAGATTTGAGTGGAACAAAATGTAAAAAAGCAAAAAATTAGGTGATAGAAATGTAAATACATAGTAATCGGGTGGTATGTATGCAACTATCGGTGCTCACCTCGCATTTGAAGTAGCTCCTCCTCGGACCTGCACTGCAAAAACGAAACGACACTCATAAATCCCTCAAAATCACTACAATCTACATCACTTTCTCCCCTGTTGAACTCTTTCTCACCAGAAAATAGGCGAATCCGTCTCCGTCNAAAATGGTGTGTTTTTGAAGTGATATGAAAGATTTGAGTGGAACAAAATGTAAAAAAGCAAAAAATTAGGTGTTAGAAATGTAAATACATAGTAATCGGGTGGTATGTATGCAAATATCGGTGCTCACCTCGCATTTGAAGTAGCTCCTCCTCGGACCTGCACTGCAAAAAAGAAACGACACTCATAAATCCCTCAAAATCACTACAATCTACATCACTTTCTCCCCTGTTGAACTTTCTCACCAGAAAATAGGCGAATCCGTCTCCGTCGGGAGAATATCTAGGTACGGTCGCCACGAGGAANCGTCTCCGTCGGGAGAATATCGAGGTACGGTCGCCACGAGGAGGCGCCACCCATGGCCTTCTCCCTTAGAAGAAACAGCGCGATGGCGACCCATGGTTTCAACCCGAGGGTCACGGGTCCAATTTCCGAAACCGATACTGTGTTGGTGTCGATCCAGAGCTTCTTAGGAATCTCAGCAACCACTTCATTCCGCAGCATGTCACGCTCAGCCACAAGCCCTAGGCCTTCCGGCACGAGAGCAGGCCTCACCGGCGGCGGAGGCTGTGGAATGGCGCCGCTCTCGCGGAGCCATCGCCAGAAGTCGGCGATTGTGGAATCGGATGGAAAGGGTGCGGCGACGGCGGCGAAGGCTGCGGCGAGTTTAATGTTTCTTTGTTGGAGTTTGGTTGGGGAATGTCGAGAGAAGATGAAGGCGGGGATGGGGGTGGAGGAATGGGGGAAAGAGAGAGGAGATGGAGGATGGAAGGAGAGGTGGAGCAACGCCATCGTTGCGCAGCTGCTGATTTGCTTGTTTCGCAGAGAGATCAGAGATAAGCATGGATAGTATATCCGCTTTATGTCCGCTTGCCTGTAACCTCGATAAGTTCCACAAGGTTCCGCTCTTGGGAAGAAATATGAGCTTAGTTAAAACACGCCACGACATCTCGACATCTCGCGCGGCAGAGCAAAAAAAAAAATGCAGTAATACGGGAAATATTCTCTCCTGTGTTATTCATGTGTTATTGTGCATTATTCATGTGTTATTGCGTGTTATTCATGTGTTATTGATGTGTTATTGTGTTATTATAACACCAAGAATATTCTCAGGATACAATAACACATGAATACCACACAATAACACTTGAATAACACGGGAAATATTCCCGACAGAGAATNGTTAGCTGCTGCGCAGCTGCTGATTTGCTTGTTTCGCAGAGAGATCAGAGATAAGCATGGATAGTATATCCGTTTATGTCCCTGCGGGTGTAAACGAGCCGAACACGAGAGAGCCAATGTTCAGCTGCTCGTTCATATTTCAAGGTGCCGAACACGAGCTGTGTTCACGAATAAAGAGTAAAAATTTGAGCAAAAATTAAAAATTATTATTTATATTAGAATATCATTTGAATCTAATTTAAAAATTTTTATTCTATTCTCTTAATCAATATTTTAATTATTTATAAATATTTATAGCCTTGTAGTCAATTAGATTTTTTTAAAATACTATATATATAAACTTGATGAGTATTATTTCGAGCCAAAACGAGCCGAACATGAATGAACACATCTTTGTTCGCGTTCGGCTCTTTAACTTATCCAACGAAATTAACGAGCCGAACACGAGCTTCTTAACGACTCGAGCACGAGTTGTTCGCGAACAACGAGCCGTTTTGCTAGCCATACTTGTAACCTCGAATATCTAGCTTACATGTAGCTTATTACAAGGATATAATGTAAATATAATACCGATATAACACGACAAATTTTTGTGGGATAAAAATATTTGGGATAATTACATACATAGGGCAAGCATTCCTATTTACAAAATTTAGCAACGAGGTCATACTTTTGAACAATGCTCAATTGATGTATTTATGTATGTTGTGATTAAATTTGATAAAAATGAAATGTATGAGTTAGAGTTTTATGATGAATTTTTAAGAAATAGATGAAAGCGAGTGCTAAATTTATAAATAATGATGTTTGTGGGTGACCCCATCTTCCAAATGAAGTTTTAGCCTCCGGACATAAGAACCCCACATCCAATTAGAGGTGTGAATGAGTCGAGCCGGCTTGCAAGTCAGTTCGAACTCGACTCGTTAAAGAGCTCGCGAGTCAAGCTTGTGGCCTCGATTTGGAGCTCGAGCTTACAATCGAGCTCGTATAATATACGAGCTCAAGCTCGTGCCTCGCCCGACTCGACTTGTGAACTCGACGAGCCACTTAAATAGAATAAGTCATAATTTGGATGTTGGCCCGCTCATTCCTTTGAGGGTTGAAGCCCTAAATATACTTTCCAAATCAATTTATTTCTAGGTGCCACTACACTGTTCGCCCCACCGCTCAGCTCATACTTCGAGTGATCGATCCTCGGTTTTTCTCTCCACTCATTCCCTCGAAAAAAAATTTCGTCCGCACGTTCAGATGGCCAACCACCAGCGGTCACATTGTGCGCCGCTAACCTGTATGATGATGGTGGGTGGCCATCTAAATGTGCGCCCGACAAATCTTATGTATTTATGTGTTGTATACATAAACAAGATTTGGTTGGTGGTTGTGTGGCGCTGGTGGTTGGTCGTCTAACACCAAAAATTTGTGTTTCTAAACTTGCACCATAAATGCATTTATGCGTTATGACGTGCGCCACACAAATCTTATGCATTTATGTATCTAACACCAAAAATTTCATATTTACACCTATGACATTTTCGTGTTATGAATGTATGCATGAAAAAACATATCTTATTTTCGTGTTATGACATTTATTTGCTTGATCTATATAATTCTTCAACAGATTTGAATCGACGATATGTGGCGAGGAGTTGTTTGTTGTTGTATGTATCTCCTCTCGTCAGAAAAAGCTTTTCAGGTGATTTGCAAATGACAAAATGTCATATTATGTATATTTATATTACCACATAACAAATTTTATAATGTATTATTTAAAAAAAAAAATTAAAATCAATCCAATATTTGTAGAGAAGAAAAACTAATCGTTAATTTGTTCTGCACGAAAAAAAGTGCTGCTTCTAATCTATTCTTCTTCAAATAGACCTTCGAGTTCACGAAACGAAAGTCTGAACATTTGCACCATTGAACGACCGACGCAGCGAGAAATAGTAGGGAAGAAAGAGTACAGGTTTGAATTCCTGGCTGCCTTCAAGCCATGTGCTTGTAGATTCTATAAGCTATGGGCTTCCAGTTTTAATTTTAGCAATTAGGTGGAATAGTATAGTTTTTTAATGTAACAAATTTGGGGGGTTCTTTTAAAAATGTCACTTTATTGCTCTTAAGATATAATGATTCAATGATTTTGACAGATTTTTGTAAGTTGAAGCTACACATAAAATTTTGGGGGATTAATGTAAAGGCCAATGTATTTGGTTAAGGGATTATCATTATTGCTTAATTCTAGTTTTAAGTTCAGCTTCAAGATATGATTTACGTCATCTCAAAAGCTCACGCTCTAATATGATTTTACACATCAATTTTAGACTCATTTCAAACTTCTGTTCATTTATGGATTTAGTATCATAACTATGTTTTAATGTAGATGCAAGTTTGGATTCAACTGAGATCATGCATGGGTCCATATTATGTTTTGTTCTTTCTAGTTTTTGTTTTTAGTTTTTTTCATTTGGAAGATTTACATACATGCCATTCAATTTACATATCATGCACCCAAACTTTAATATTTTTGTTGTGGGAGCTTCTATCCTTATATGTCTACATTTATAATTTGGTTATGACGCACATTTTTGTCAAGTTAGTTGATACATATAGTATGTCTTATTTTTTCTCAGTACTAGACATGTTAATGTATGATTAATTGTGTTATTATCTAGCTTTAATGATCATGTTAAATTACCTTGTTTGCATTGTTTATTACAGTGGTGAGACAATAAATATGGAGGATGAAATTTTAGATGAATCAACTCAACCTCGGTAGATGGGGAGCGAATTATTAGCATTGGAATTGAAGATGAGAATATAGCTGAAAAACACAATGATGGTAATGATGGTGAATGAGAGAATGATGATGAGGTTGAGGTGGGTGATGAGATTAGAAGTGGGCTTGAGAGGAAAAAAAGGAAGAGAACATCAAATGTGTGGTACAAGTTTAAGGAAATAATTATTGGGACACTATTAGAAAGGGGGAATGCAAGCATTGCAAAAAAAAAAGCATGCTATTAGAAATAATGGCGCGATTACTCAATTTAGGAGGCATTAAGAGGGGTGTGCAGCTAGAATTCAAGCTATGAGAAAGTATAAGATATTAAGTTTTCAATCGGTTGACACTAAAGAAGGAAGCAGTGCTCAATCAAGCTTTGAAGGAGCTATTTTGATAAATGATTGTGCATTATATATTGATAAATGAGAAGCCTTTCTCGATTATTGAAGAATTTAGTTTTAATTTGGTTTTGAAGCCAATGTCGTCGTATTTCAGAAAAATATTCAAGGGCGACTGATCACGATGATGTGATGTTGGTGTACGAGAAGGAGAAGAAGAGGCTGAAGAATAAGTTTAAAATATCAATAGTTTAAGTTCACAACGGATTTGGGAAAATCCAAAAGCCAAAGAATATCATATATGGTTATCACTGCACATTATGTTGATTCAAATATGTGGTTACAAAAGTGCGTTCTGATTCAAATATGAGGTTACAAAAGTACGTTCTCCATTTTCTACATTTGCCACCTCCACGGTTGACATCTGAAATAGTTGAACCATTTTATAAATCTCTCATTGATTGGGGAGTAGAGAATAAGGTATTTACTATATTAGTAGATAATTCCTCTAATAATGATAGAGCAATTAACTTATTGAAGGATATTTTCAGAGTGAAGCTTTCAAGGTTATGGAGTTGAGCTATTTTTAGCTTCTTTATGTCATCTTTATCTTTTTTGGTTCTTAATAGGTTCTGGCCTTTTCCCAGCTATGCTGAGCATAAGAATTGTGTGTCATGTATGTAAATGTCTTAAATTTGCTGTGTCGAACTTTGTTTCGTTGACATTTGTGAATACAATTTATGTAGCGGATTTCAAAAGAACAGAAAACCTCGGTCCAGGTGATCGCTTGATACATGTGTATCACTTCATGATGAGTCCTAATCAAAACCAATGGGTAAATTATATGAACTTTGGTTATAGAATATTTGTGTTCGAGCCAATTCAATTATGCAAAATGATTTTTCAAAACCTCATCCATGCATGAAAAAGTGTATTTCATCTTTTAAAAGTCNGTGCATTATATATTGATAAATGAGAAGCCTTTCTCGATTATTGAAGAATTTAGTTTTAATTTGGTTTTGAAGTCAATGTCGTCGTATTTCAAAAAATATTCAAGGGCAATAGTTCTCAATGATGTGATGTTGGTGTACGAGAAGGAGAAGAAGAAGCTAAAGGATAAGTTAAAAGTATCAATAGTTTAAGTTCACGATGGATTTGGGAAAATCCAAAAGCCAAAGAATATCATATATGGTTATCACTGCACATTATGTTGATTCAAATATGAGGTTACAAAAGTGCGTTCTCAATTTTCTACATTTGCCACCTCCACAGTTGACATATGAAATAGTTGAACCATTTTATAAATCTCTCATTGATTGGGGAGTAGAGAATAAGGTATTTACTATATTAGTGGATAATTCCTCTAATAATGATAGAGCAATTAGCTTGTTGATGGATATTTTCAGAGTGAATCCTAGGTTATGGAGTTGAGCTATTTTTTAGCTTCTTTATGTCATCTTTATCTTTTTTGGTTCTTAATAGGTTCTGGCCTTTTCCCAGCTATGTTGAGCATAAGAATTGTGTGTATGCATGTAAATGTCTTAAATTTGTTGTGTCGAACTTTGTTTCGTTGACATTAGTGAATACAATTTATGTAGCGGATTTCAAAAGAACAGAAAAGCCTCTGTCCAGGTGATCGTTTGATACATGTGTATCACTTCATGATGGATCCTAATCAAAACCAATTGGTAAATTATATGGACTTTGGTTATAGAATATTTGTGTTTGAGCCAATTCAATTATGCAAAATGATTTTTCAAAACCTTATCCATGCATGAAAAAGTGTATTTCATCTTTTAAAAGTTAAAATAGTATATCTTTTACGTTATATGGCATATTTGGGTAATATAAATGTAAACAATGAAAGTTTAAGTGTTAGACATGTAAATACATAATAATTGGGTGGGTACACATGTAAAGGCCTCTATCATAATTGTTGGTCACAAATTCTAATTGATAACCAGCCTCATTGTTGATATGCTTGCAGATAATAAGCAGCTGGAAAATGCCTTCATGCCGCACAATTTCGCAGATACAATCACTTTAGTAGTGCATTACATTCGTTGTTCTATAATTGCTACTTAGAACTATCCATTTGTTAGTNAGTCAAAATAGTAGTATCTTTTACGTTATATGACATATTTGGGTAATATAAATGTAAACAATGAAAGTTTAAATACATAATAATTGGGCGGGTACGCAAAGGCCTCGATCAAAATTGTTGGTCACAAATTCTAAGTGATAACCAACCCCATTATTGATATGCTTGCAGATAATAAGCAGCTGGAAAATGCCTTCATGCCGCACAATTTCGCAGATGCAATCACTTTTGTAGTGCATTACATTCGTTGTTCTATAATTGCTACTTAGAACTATCCATTTGTTAGCCATCTTCATGTTGTAGCCTAGTGTTTTAATTCTTTATATGTGGTTTCTCAGTTATCCTTATGGATTGAATACTATAGAGTGGTTCCTCTCCTTACTGTTCTTGTTTTTGTTTTTGTGGCTTGCATTTACTAGCATTCTAATCTCATAATTCTACACTAATCATAGAAAGTATATATCAAAAAATCAGAGGCAAGTCTGTGCGCATGAGCCTCATCTCATTCCATGAAAGTGTGTTATTGATTCCTTCGTCTGAAAGTCTTTTTTTTTCTCTTACTCATCTATATAAGTCTGTATGTAAAGTTATTAACTGCCCAATTTAATGGACGGGTGTTATGTTAATATTTCTTCTGTCCATTAACTTCTGAGAATCATAAAGTTGCATAAATACCATGGCCATGTTGAGTTTGTTCCTGCCCCTGGACATGAGCTCTGTGGAGAACCTCTGAAAGATAGAATAATCTGTGTGGGAACTGATAATGTCTCTGAAAAAGAACAAAACGGTGTAGCAGAAATCTTGCAAGGCTGCTATGGGGGCCCTAGTGTTTGTTTTGAAAATTCAGACTTGAGGTTTCCGGAAGGCCTCTTTTGTATCTATTTCACTTGTAAATACATAATAATTAGGGGGGTTTGTATGGAAATGCCTTTTTTTAGTGTATGTTTTTGGTGTTTACCATTCTTATTTACTTTTTTGGCTTTATTTTTCTTGCGGTAGATCTACATAAATACCACTCAATTCCTATGTATTTACATATGTAGAACCTAAACTTCAGTTTTTTTACAAATATGTCACCTTAGCTTTGCATGAAAATGTATATTTCGCTTTTTAAGAAGTTAAAATAGTGGTACTTTTAATGTGATATGAAAGATTTGGTTGGTATAATTGTATATGATAAAGTTTGGGTGGTTTGTATGTAATGTTATTTAAATGAATAATTTTTTTGAGGTCATGATAAAATNTTACAAATATGTCACCTTAGCTTTGCATGAAAATGTATATTTCACTTTTTAAGAAGTTAAAATAGTGGTACTCTTAATGTGATATGAAAGATTTGGTTGGTATAATTGTATATGATAAAGTTTGGGTGGTTTATATGTGATGTTATTTAAATGAATAATTTTTTTGAGGTCATGATAAAACTTTTGTGAAAAAATACTTTTTTTTTCTCAATCAATTACTATATAAATTTGAAGTCTTTTTAATTGCTCGATTTAAATCAAAATTAAACTTCTCAAGTTCAATCGAGCTTATAAAACTAGTCAAGCTCTAGCTTCCTAATCGAGCTCGAGCTTAATATATTTCTCATGAGTCAAACTTGCAATCTGAGCTCAAGTCGAGCTCGTTCTAGTTCGAGCCAAGCTTACAGTNAATCAAAATTAAACTTCTCAAGTTCAATCGAGCTTATAAAACTAGTCAAGCTCTAGCTTCCTAATCGAGCTCTAGCTTCCTAATCGAGCTCAAGCTTAATATATTTCTCATGAGTCAAACTTGCAATCTGAGCTCAAGTCGAGCTCGTTCTAGTTCGAGCCAAGCTTACAGTCTTAAGGACCCCAAACTCGAGCTTGACTGAACTCGTTTACACCCCTACATCCAATAGAAGCATCCAAGAGATCCATCAAGTAATCAAGAATAAACTTATCTTAAAAACAAGAGATGTAAAGAAGGCGGAAAAGAAAAAATTGTGAAGCCCGAGAGAAGATGCGCCAACCAAAAACGATCACAAAACAGCCAAAAAATATTCGACCATAACCATAGAAAGTGATATAAGTAACATATAGCTATAAACCTCAATAAATTACCATTTTGAAAAATAGTTATAAGAAATATTTAAGATGAGACATTAACTCATACCATTTACTTTTTATATGTGATATGAAAGATTTTGATGAAATGCAAGGGAAAAAAAAAAGGAAATTAAAGTTTAAATATTAGATAGGTAAATGCATTGGAATTGGGTGGTATGATGTAAATGCGACCCAGAAAGAAAAATTGTGAGCACATTTTGCAAACAGCAGTAGGAATATTGTCATGAGAGGCACGATGCATGATCTTGGCCTGAATCATGACTTCCACAAGACGACGCTTCATTATTCTTGCCTCTCTGAACACGCAATTCAGAAGATATGCCACTCTTCATGAATTATCACTCGTGAATNTATATATATATATATATATATAAACTCACATCACCTAAATAAAAGTGAATCATGAAGGAGAAAGAAGTATAAGCATTTGGCTACATACAACATATTTTATCCATGAATTATAGTCTGCAAGTTAGCATCAACCAAGAGCTGTTTTGGTGTTTCAATGGCAGAGTTGTTTTGGTTTTTGGCTGGCTATGGATGAAATTGTTGGTGTTGTTTTGGTGTTTTGATGTCTATGGTAGCCGGTATATTTGTTTGGTACAAGTGTTGGTGGTGTTGTTTTTTATTTAAGTTAAAAATGGGCGTGACTCTCACATTTTTCTAAGGAAAAAAAATGAAGTTAAACAATTCAAAAGAGAGGAGGAAATAAAAACATTATGTTATAAACCTAAGGAGCAGATTAGAGTGCTCGATTCGCCTGAAAAACAAAAAAAATCTTTAAAGGGCAACTAAATCTAGCATTACTACAAATTGAAGTCGATTAAATTAGTTCATAAAGCTCAACTAAATTGGCCAAGCAAGTAATAAATTTTGCTAGAGATAATCATGAAAGTGTCTATATCTTTATAACAATCACAGCTATAATTTTGATGTTCGATTTATATCTGATTAATTATATTGTACACTAACAACAACAATAACAATGATAACAGTAAGTCTTTATCCCACTAAGCGGAATCACCATTTTTTTTTTCAACACAAATTTTACGATGGTTGTCAACCACTTAACACGATCTTCTTCACTTTTGCATCTGGGGCATGAGAGCAAATATTATGTGCCGCCATGCACATAAATTTACTCTCACATCGTGTATTTCAAAATCTAATACTACATAAATATCACTCAAATATAACCATCCACACATACATTCGATGCTGGCACGCCTAATATTTCTTCTCTGCCCACACACTTAATTTATGGACAGCCGCTCTCTCTCTCTCTAATCAGTTCAGTTTTGGACGCATTAGCTTTGAGGAAGCTTCGCACGACCTTCCTCTGTCGTACGTACGTGCTCCGTCCTTGCCAGGTCGGATGGGATTTCCGTCCGACAGCTGCCGCAGATACCTCGTGTTCATTGAGTTTCCTTTTCCGTACGACAAGTATGTTCCGTACACGGAGCCCAGTAGACTGCATGTCGCCGTCGATTACGGCGGCGAAGAAGCTAAACACGCTGGAGCGCTGTTCTTCCCATCGAGCATATCCATTTGAATCGGAAGACGTCAATAAGCTTCTTTAGATTTTGATTTCTTCTTCTTCATTATTAATAGTTGAACTGAGCANCTACACACAGCATATTTTATCCATGAATTATAGTCTGCAAGTTAGCATCAACGAAGAGCTGTTTTGGTGTTTTAATGGCAGAGTTGTTTTGGTTTTTGGCTGGCTATGGATGAAATTGTTGGTGTTGTTTTGGTGTTTTGATGTTTATGGTAACCGGTATATTTGTTTGGTACAATTGTTGGTGTTGTTTTTTTTTATTTAAGTTAAAAATGGGCGTGACTCTCACATTTTTCTAAGAAAAAAATGAAGTTAAACAGTTCAAAAGAGAGGAGGAAATAAAAACATTCTGTTATAAACCTAAGGGGCAGATACAAAAAAAATATTTAAAGGGCAAATAAATCTAGCATTACTACAAATTGAAGTCGATTAAATTAGTTCATAAAGCTCAACTAAATTGGCCAAGCAAGTAATAAATTTTGCTAGAGATAATCATGAAAGTGTCGATATCTTTATAACAATCACAACTATAATTTTGATGTTCGATTTATGTGTGATTAATTATATTGTTCACTAACAACAACAATAACAATAATAACAGTAAGACTTTATCCCACTAAGCGGAATCATCATTTTTTTTTTCAACACAAATTTCACGACAGCTGTCAACTACTTAACACAATCTTCTTCACTTTTTGCATCTGGGGCACAAGAGCAATTATTATGTGCCGCCATACACATAAATTTACTCTCACATCGTGTATTTTCTAATTGATGAAACAATATTATGTGGATGAAATAGATTCAGGTTGATGGTATTAATATTATTGATGTTATTGAGNTTGCATCTGGGGCACAAGAGCAATTATTATGTGCCGCCATACACATAAATTTACTCTCACATCGTGTATTTTGTAATTGATGAAAAAATATTATGTTGATGAAATAGATTCAGATTGATGATATTAATATTATTGATGTTATTGAGATCTAATACTACATAAATATCACTCAAATATAACCCATCCACACATACATTCGATGTTGGCACGCCTAATATTTCTGCTCTGCCCACACACTTTGTTANCACTCAAATATAACCATCCACACATACATTCGATGCTGGCACGCCTAATATTTCTTCTCTGCCCACACACTTCGTTTATGGACAGCCGCTCTCTCTCTCCAATCAGTTCAGTTTTGGACGCATTAGCTTTGAGGAAGCTTCGCACGACCTTCCTCTGTCGTACGTACGTCTTCGTCCTTGCCAGGTCGGACGGGATTTCCGTCCGACCGCTGCCGGCAGATTCCTTGTGTTCATTGAGTTTCCTTTTCCGTACGACACGTATGTTCCGTACACGGAGCCCAATGGACTGACTGTCGCCGTCGATTGCGGCGGCGAAGAAGCTAAACACGCTGGAGCGCTGTTCTTCCCATCGAGCCTATCCATTTGAATCGGAAGATGTCAATTAGCTTCTTTAGATTTCTTCTTCTTCATTATTAATAGTTGAACTGAGCTTTAAAATGAAGAATATCAAACTATTGTATTGGAATGCTCATCCCTCCCAAATTATATATATATATATATATATATATATTAGAAAGAAATGGTTGAATGTTATCATCAGAGTCCGGTCGTCTCTCATGCGTCTAAGAATTCGAGTATCACACCATACAATCAAAAGGAATCGAACCTTAGACCGGATGACATTTACAACTGACAATCAGATGTCCGACCAACTGATCTAAATACGTGATGCATATATATACATATTATATTACAGTCATATAATTTTTTTAAAATATTTGTATTGATTTAAAGTCTTATTTATTTTATTTTACATCAAAATAATTTTAAAAAGTAAAATATATTTATACTTTACATTTATATTTACTTTTTAAAATTATTTTAATACAAAATAAAATAAAAAAGACTTTAAATAATTACAAATATTTTTAAAAAAANTTTTTGTGGCTTGCATTTACTAGCATTCTAATCTCATAATTCTACACTAATCATAGAAAGTATATGTCTAAAAATCAGAGGCAAGTCTGTGCGCATGAGCCTCACCCCATTCCATGAAAGTGTGTTATTGATTCCTTAGTGTGAAAGTCTTTTTTTCCCCTTACTCATCTATATAAGTCTGTATGTAAAGTTATTAACTGCCCAATTTAATGGTCTGGTGTTATGTTAATATTTCTTCTGCCCATTATCTTCTGAGAATTATGAAGTTGCATAAATACCATGGCCATGTTCAGTTTGTTCCTGCCCCTGGACATGAGCTATGTGGAGAACCACTGAAAGATAGAAAAATATGTGTGGGAACTGATAATGTCACTGAAAAAGAACAAAACAGTGTTGCAGAAATCTTGCAAGGTTGCTATGGGGGCCCTAATGTTTGTTTTGAAAATTCAGGTTTGAGGTTTCCGGAAGGCCTCTTTTGCATCTATTTCACTTGTAAATACATAATAATTAGGGGGGTATGTATGTAAATGCCCTTTTTTTAGTGTATGTTTTTGGTGATTACCATTTTTATTTACTTATTCTGCTTTATTTTTCTTGCGGTAGATTTACATAAATACCACTCAATTCCTATGTATTTACGTATGTAGAACCTAAACTTCAGTTTTTTTACAAATATGTCACCTTAGCTTTGCATGAAAATGTATATTTCACTTTTTAAGAAGTTAAAATAGTGGTACTCTTAATGTGATATGAAAGATTTGGTTGGTATAATTGTAT